>WOXC01004542.1:0-223259 GCA_011680675.1 Gymnobelideus leadbeateri
CAGATATGGTATGTCTGTGATTGCATACAAATTTCTTCTGATTCTACTCTTCTCGCTCAGCATCAGTTTGTATAAGTCTCTCCAGGTAATTATGAAATCTGTCACTTCCTCATTTCTTATAGCACAATAATATTCCATTACATTCATATACCACAACTTGTTTAGCCATTCCCCAATTGATGGGCACCCCTTTAGTTTCCAATTCTTTGCAACCACAAAAAGGGCTGCTAAAAATATTTTGTACATATGGGTCTTCCCTTCCCACCATGATCTTCACCCTGTGAGTGTGGTTGGAACAAGGGTATGAAATTATTTATAATCCTTTGGGCATAATTTCAGATTGCTCCAAATGGTTGAATAAGTTTCACAACTCCACTGTATATTAGAAAGTGCCTCCCATTTGCACTGATTATCTCTTCAGCATTGATCACTTAGCTTGTCATTCAGGGCCATCCGACTGAGAGATGACCAGAGTTGTTTTGATTTGCATTTCTCTAATTAATAGTGATTTAGAGCATTTCTTCATATGCTTATAGATATCTTTAATTTCTTTGAAAACTTCCTATTCATATCCTTTGACCATTTCTCCATTGGGAATGACTTGTATTCCTATAGATTTACTGCCTCTTATAAAGCCCTTGAGACAGGCTGCTTTTCCTTAATTTCATCTTCCTATCTGTTATTGTTTAGTGCAGAAGTCATTCCATCGTAACAAAATTACATTTTGCATTTTTGGTCGTTTTTCTAATTTGTTTGTCCTAAATCTTCCTCATTCGACAGGTGTCCACCTCAGCTCAGTCAAGGCAGCATCATCTCACACCTAGATCATGCACCATTTAGACTTGATTTTGGTATATGGTGTTAGATAGTGATCTATGCCCAGTTTCTGCCATACTGTATTCCAGTTTTCCCAGCAGTTTTTGTCAAATAGTGCATTCTTATCCCCAAAACCGGGGTCTTTGGGTTTATCGAACAATAGATTGCTATATTCATTAACTGCCACCCCAATCCATCTCCGTTCACTCATTTGCCTTCACAGTAATAGCGTTTTGATGACTGCTGCCGAGTAATACATGTTACATTCGCATAGTTTTTCATTAATTTCTCTGATATATTTCAATAATTTGTTATTATTTGTGTCTATCCTATAGTAGATTTGTAGATTGATTGGAAATGGCACTCACCATATTTAGTGCCATTCCAATCAATCTACCAAAATCTACTTGTAGAGTTAGACAAAATAATAACAAAATTTATTTGGAAAAACAAACGGTCTAGAATATCAAGGGAATTAATGAAAAGAAATGCTAGGAAGGTGGATCAGCTATGCCAGATCTTAATCTGTATTATACAGCAGCAGTCATCAAAACTGCTTGGTACTGGCAGAGGTGTAGAGTAGTGGATCAATGGAATAGATTAGGTGCAGGAGACCCAGCAGTTAATGAATATAGCAATCTATTGTTCGATAAACCCAAAGACCCCAGTTTTTGGGATAAGAATGCACTATTTGACAAAAACTGCTGGGAAAACTGGAATACAGTATGGCAGAAACTGGGCATAGATCACTATCTAACACCATATACCAAAATCAAGTCTAAATGGGTGCATGATCTAGGTGTAAAGGATGATACTGTAAGCAATTTGGGAAAGCAAGGAATAGTTTACCTGTCAGATCTGTGGAGAGGGGAAGACTTTAGGACCAAACAAGAATTAGAGAGCATTATAAAATGCAAAATGGATAATTTTGATTACATTAAATTGAAAAGCTTCTGTACAAACAAAGCCAATGTAACCAAGATCAAGAGGGAGGTGGGAAATTGGGAAAGAATTTTTACAACTTGTGTCTCTGATAAAGGACTCATTTCTAAAATTTATAGAGAATTGAGCCAAATCTATATGAATACAAGTCATTCCCCAATTGATAAATGGTCAAAGGATATGAACAGGAAGTTTTCAGAGAAAGAAATTAGAGATATCTATAAGCATATGAAGAAATGCTCTAAATCACTATTAATTAGAGAAATGCAAATCAAAACAACTCTGAGATACCACATCTCTCCAGTCAGATTGGCTAAGATGACAAAACAAGAAAGTGACAAATGCTGGAGAGGATGTGGGCAAATTGGAACGCTAATACATTGCTGGTGGAGTTGTGAACTTATTCAACCATTTTGGAGAGCAATCTGGAATTATGCCCAAAGGATTATAAATAATTTCATACCCTTTGACCCAGCCATACCACTCCTAGGGTTATATCCCAAAGAGATCATAGTAGTGGGAGGAAGAACCATATGTACAAAAATATTTTTAGCAGCCCTTTTTGTGGTTGCAAAGAATTGGAAACTAAAGGGGTGCCCATCAATTGGGGAATGGCTAAACAAGTTGTGGTATATGAATGTAATGGAATTTTATTGTGCTATAAGAAACGAGGAGGTGACGGATTTCATAATTACCTGGAGAGACTTATACAAACTGATGCTGAGCGAGAAGAGTAGAATCAGAAGAAATTTGTATACAATCACAGACATACCATATCTGTGACGACCAACTATGACAGACTGGACTCTTTTCAGCAATGCAGTGATATAAGTTAATCCCGAATGACTCAAGAAAGTGAGAAATGCGCCATCCAGAGATATAACTAGAAAGAACTGAGCCTGAATCCTGATGGAAGCAAACTAAATGATCTTGTTCTTCTCATTGTTTGGTTTTACTTCTTCCTTACCATCTTTCATCCCACCTAGTACAATATGCCTTTGTAATTGGAATAATGTTTAATATGAATGCATTTGCAGACCCTATACTGTACTATATGATGTCATGAGGGGAGGGGGAGGGAAGTAAAGGAAATTTGAAAATCAAGGAACTATGGAATTGAATCTTGTTAACTGAAACTAAACTAATAAATTAATTTAAAAAAAAAGAAAAAAAAACAAAACAAAAAAAAAAATAAAAAAAAAATAAAAAGGGGTCTCAAGTGGAAAAAGTTTAAGAAGTCCTTGTCCAACATATTCATTTAGGAGAAGGACAATGAGGAAAAGGAGAAAAAATATGAGAATAAAGGGGAAAAAGAAGAGAAAGGGAAAAATGAGGAAAAGGAGAAAAAGATGAAGCATACAAAGGTAAAGTTCCTATTTATATTTTGCCTAATCTTAGTAGTTCTTTTAAAAAATATTGTAATTATGGTTACACTTATCAAGGTGTCCCATATGGTCTTAGTTTAAGTGTGAAGACTTTTTGTTGAAGAAATAGCAATAATTTAAATTCCATGGCTATGAAGATGTTTTTTAAATAACCTGATAAGTTGTGGAAACCTCTCACAAGTAATTAAAAGTCTAAAGAGTTGATGAATCCAGTGTATGGGATGAACTCAAGATATCAAGGAATTTATTTAACCTCTTTGCTTCAGGTTCTCTGGGGTGGAATAATGGGCATTTGTGCCTAATATGTATAGCTGTCCCTTGCATTATCACTATTAGATTAAATGTCAATACCCTCATCTTATAAATAAATCAAAAGAAAGAAAAATAATGACTTGTCAAGGTTCACAGAAGAAATCAATAGAGGAAGTAGGATTTTGAAACAAGGGTTCTCTATGCCTCTGACTGTTTCTTAAAGGACCTTTCCAAAAGAATACCATTTTTATTTTCCTGTCACCTTGCATGCTTTGAGAATTAAGGGTTTTAGCACCCATAATGCTCTTCAAATTCTTTCTCTTAAAGATGTTAAATAAATTCAGAATATTGTTTATAGATGTTGGAGCATCAAAAGAGTAATATGGTTTTTCTCCTGGAAGCAATGAGATTGAAAGTATTTTATATGTTGGGAACTTGAGTTTATTGTGGGGAAACTTAAAAGTCACAAAAGAGTAATAGGTCATTTCTTATGCTTTACAGATATCCAAATATCCCCAGCCCCTTAGATCACCTGAGAAGCTCTTACAAAATAATGGTATGCATAATGCTATGCAGAATGGTATCAGAATGAAGCCTAATATGGAATTTTTTATATTAATTTAATCTGTGACTATATGATACCTGAATGGTGCTGGACTATTAAAGACTTTTTGGAGAATCTTCAGAATTTATAGGATATCATTGAATGTTGCTTGTAAAGATGTGTAATCAACTTTTTTGACCATGGTGTCTTGAAGAAGTCAAACCTAAGTTGCCAGACTAATGCAAAAATAAATAAAAAGAAAAACTTCATATGCACACATGCGTAAGCATATGAGGGCTGCCATGATATAGAGAGATGGATATGGACATTAGGATCAAGATAAAAATAGAGAAATAGAAATAAATAAGATATTACTTATAGATATAAATATAGATATAAAATATAGATATCATTATCTCTAAGTCTTCTTTTATGCGAATGTTGAGTTCAGGAAATTTTTTTAACAATTAGTGCTGCCCAAAAGTAGAATGGGATACCTAAGTCTACTTCGAAAAAAATGATACAATCTGCTCTTTGGAAATTTCCAAGCTATTTATGGCTAACCATTTGTAGGGTTTAATTATGCTAGATTTTCCTTTTCTGTATAGGTTGCAGCAGTTGTAGTCTCTTTCGGTTGAAATCCCTTCCAAATCTACAATACTGTGATTTTGAAGTATATTGAGATTTCATCTTACTTGAACACTTTGTTTCCAGAATGGAAACTCCATGCACAGGTTATGACTCAAGTTATGTAAATCCTTTATTTGGGCTACTTGCATTTTGTAATATAAGAATATTTTCATTTAATTACATGTTTATAAATATATGAACTTTTAAGTGACATTAAATCTGGAAGAGTTTTCCTTATTTTGAGATCGTATTTTGAAAATAATTTGCTAATCTTTACAGCATCCTCCTCTTTATTACAGTAATCTAAAACTAAGATTATTTTTAGCTCCTCTTAAGTAATGTAGTGCTTGTGAAATTCATATATGCATTCTTTTGCAAGTAGATAGTATTGTTCTTAAGACATTTTTGGAGGGGGTAAGGCAAGGCAATTGTGGTTAAGTGACTTGCCCAAGATCACACAGATAGTCACTGTATCAAGTGTCTGAGGTTGGATTTGAACTCAGGTCCTCCTGACTCTAGGGCGTGTGCTCTATTCACTGAGCGACCTAACTGCCCCATTACAATTTTTCATTATTGAATGTAAAAGAGTTTAGTTCAAATAAAGTACTAGAGTTGTCTAGTCTAAGGAAGACCCTATAATGTTGATTGCATATGATAGATTCAATTCATGACTTTATCATGTTATTACACATGTCACTTTGCAAGTCACTTAAACTCTAAGGGCCTTTCTTTCCTCATCTCTTAAAACTAGGGGAGACAACTTTAAAGATTTAGGATTCCATCTATTATTTGCTGCCATAGATATTATAATATTCTATCTGATTACATATCACATAAAATGTACGCATTATATAGAGATGCCAGATGCATATATACATAATGACTATATGTAATGGTTATGCAACATGAAGTAATAATTAGTAATGCATTAATTAGACATTTTATAGCTTGACTGTGAAAGAATTAATTAAAAAAAAAACATTTGTAACATACCTGTTGCTTGCAAAGCACTATGTTAAACCTTAGTCACAGATAGACAGCAAGACAAACAGCTACATGCATGCATTCATCCATCTATTCATTTGCCCAGAGCATTCAGTAACAATTAGCAATTATAGTGCTTTGAGATTTACACATTCCTTTACATATAGTATCACATTTTATGCTTACAAAAATCCTATGAAGCAAGTACTGTTGTTATCCCCATTTTACAGATGAGGAAAATGAAGCATAGAATTTGACTGACTTGCCCAGGTTCACATAGCTGGTGTCTGAGGCTAGATTAAAACTTGAGTTTCAGATATAGTGTTCTGTTTATTGAGCTACATATGTCTGTCACTATGCTAAGTCCTGGCAATAGAAATACAATAAAGCAATCCCTGACCTCAAAAAGTTTAGATTCAAATGATGAAAGACAATATATAAATGGATGGTGAAAATGAGGAGAGTGGTACTTATGGGGCATCATGTTGTAGAGAATTCCAGGAAGTTACATGGAGGACCTGGATCCCAGAAAGACAGGAGAAAGATTCCTCTATAAAATCCATGGGAGGAGAGGAGACCAAAAAGAAGAAGATGGGGGATATCACATTTTATGGTAAGAGGATGTTAGACTACATTTGGGTTCTAAGAACTTGAGCTTGAATCCTAGTTCTACTGCTTAACAACTGTGTGATCTAAAAGAAGTCACTTAACCTTTCTAAGCCTTAGCTTCTTTGCATGTGAAATGAGGTGGTGTTCCGGGATGACCTCAGTGGTTTCTTTCATCTCTTTATCCTAAGATCCATGTTTTCATGATGATTTAGTTAAAGGAATCAGAAAATGAAAGCAGCAGATGAAGTGCAGGTCATCTAAAATTAACTAACTATAGGTGAAACAAATATTATTGACACTAGAGAATACAGGAGGCAGTTACAGAAGTATAGCTTGTTTGTGAAATCCGTAGATACCATAAAATATAGAACTGGAGGGAACGTTAGAGGCAATTTTGTCCAAATGCCTCATATACCAATGGAAGAATCTGGTTTAGAAACATAAATTGATTTCATCAATGTTACATATTAGAGGTAGTAAGAGCTAAAGTCAGGATTCAAACCCAGGTGTTCAGATTCCAGTCAATGTCTGTTACACTATACTCTACTGAATATTATTCACAAAAAGCTACTGATAAAAATGACACTGAGAAGGACAGAATTAATGATCTAATTGGAAATAGTGCCCTGATTGATTAGTTCTTTCATTGTTAATTTCTCCATATCACCTTCTTAATATTTTTTACATTGTTGTTCTGTCCTTCAGCAAACATTAATGAATACCCAGTACTACCACTTACCCAATACTACTTGGTATTGTGAAGTCTACAAAAATAGTAAATTGTGCTGATCCAATTCAACCACTTTAATAATGTAGCTAAGGAAAGTGTGTGTATATATAGTGTATGTATATGTATATATATGTATATATAATGTGTGTATATATAGAATATGTATATATGTATGTATATATAGTATATATGTGTATATATATGTATATATAGATATGAAAAATTATGCCAAAAAGAACACGATAAATATGTCAGCTATGGCGAACCTGAGTGCAAGAGCAAAAACAAAAAAAGTATGCAATGATGATGATAATATTAATATTAATAATATTATGTACAGATACATCTATACATATTTTTTCTTCAAATTAGGCACACCCCACTCATCCCAAGCTAAACACACACACACACACACACACACACACACACACACGGTAAAATGATTTTTTCTTTGATGCACTTATTCAATGTGAGAATGACCTTATGATTGGAACTCTAGCAGGTCCAAATCTAGAAAGAGTTCTAATACATGTCCAATGAAGAACCATATGTCTTTTCCCCAGGAATAATCATAGCTAAAGAGATTTATATTCAGGTTAATTTTGCTTCCCCCCCAAATTTTTGGAGACTGTCTACTGAGTCATAGAAATAGCACTTTCTCCAAGAAAACTTTCCCAATCCCTGAGATCTAGGGCTGTTCCTCCTAAACTACATTATATTTGACCACTTTCTATTTATTTGCCTTTATTCCTTACATATCTCTATATGTATTTTTTTCCTCCAGAGGTAAATTTCAAGAAAGAGAATATTTCCCTTTTTTTTTTTTTTTTTATCCTCAGCACCTAACAGAGAACCTAGCATTTGGTAGTCACTTAATAAAAGCTGATTAACTGATTGAATGATATAGAAGTTTCAGTTTGATCCAATGTAAGGAGTACACATATGAACAAATTTACAATTCCTTGAGTTTGAAATATTCTATTTATCACGATTATTTTTGACAACAGATAATATGTAAGGTCCTTGCTTCCATTCTAACCAGAAGGTCATTTATTCATTCTTTTAGTATGTGTCTGATAGAACATTACCTTAGTCACTGGGAGGAAAAACAGAGGCAAATAAGACACAATACTTGCCTTCAGGGCTTCTATAGTGGAGTATATGATCTGGTACTACAGGAATGCAAAGAAAAATTATGCATAAAAAAGAACATGATAAATGTTTAGGAGCTACAAAGAACCTGAGTGGAAGAGCAAGAAAGAGCATGAGAGAAATCATGCAGTGATGGTGATATTGTTTATAATAAAAATAATAAATAGCTAATATGTACATAGTACTTTGAGGTCTGCAAAGGGCTTTTTTGATATTACCTTATTTCATCATAAAAATAACGCATGGAGGCTGTTGCTAATAGAATCCCAATTTTGTAGAGGCTAAAATTGGGGACAATATGAAGGGTCTTTACTTTATTGTCACTGAAGCTTAGCACATTTTCTTATGGGAATCTCTTTAGGTTGTTCCTCTTGTCTATATAAACTGCTATTCATACCAGAAGCATCAGAAAAAATCTGAAGATAGGAACCTCTTTGACATACTGAATAAATTTCAGGAAGTTGCTGTAAAACTAAGCACAAGCAGCTTTCCAGAGAACTGCTTTCAAGGTTCTGATTACAAGCATAGTGAACCCTCCATTTATTCAGTAAGAAGGCAAAACATTCACAGAAAAGCAAAATACTGCGTTCACCATGTCACAATTCAACAACTTAACACTAAAATGGCCATGTAGTTTTCACCAAAGTGGTTAGGTATTTTTAAACAAAATACTTTCATTTAGTAACTCAATCATTTAGTAAGTTCTCAATTCAGTCACAAAATACAAAGGAGAGAGTTTTCTTTTAAACAAGGTTCATCCATTTAGTCAATCACAAAGTCCATACCTAGGTCACATCATCTTAATATCTTCGACCAAAAAGGCTTTCTTCTTAAACAAAGTACATTCGTTTAGTCAATCACAAAACACAAAGGACATCCACCCCTAGGTCAAAACTAGGTTACAATATCTTCAGTCAGCATTAAGTACTGAAGGAGAGGTTTTTTTCATCCTGACTCAAGGTAGATTCTCAGCTTCCATGGTTTCCCTTCCCACAGTTTCTGTTCCTGGGAAGACAAAGCTTTAAAAAGCCACAATAACATTTATTCACATTGCCAGTATCCTCATCAATTCACTTTCTGCCTGTGAAATAAACCTGGACCCAACAACAAGGTCTGAGGCCTCTATCAACAAACAAATCTGACAAAGTAATATCAAAACAGAAAGACAAAGTACTGGCACCACTGTCATGCCTCCTCAGTTCTCATCAGCTCTAGCAAGCCCCCAAAAGTCCTGGGCAACTCTGGCTGGTCTTCAGAAGTCCTCAGCAGCTCCTGGTAGTTTTCTCTCTCTCTCAGCAATTCTGGCTCCTGGCAGCTCGCTCTCTCTCTCTCTCTCTCTCTCTCTCTCTCTCTCTCTCTCTCCATGATGCTCCTCCCAGAAGTTCTTCTGGCCTCTCTCAGCTTGGGCTTTTCCCTATACATGGCACCAGCTTCTCCCTGTTCAGCCCCTTCCCATCATGTCAACAAGTCCATCTCACTGTGGGATTCACAAACTCTGGGTCTTAACACTTAACCTGAAACCAAGTGCTAAGTACCTGTTAGTTTGCCAATACAAGAGGATCTCCAAATTCCATTACCATTATAGTTGCTTGGTGAACATAGCATTAATGTTATATTACTTCCCCAGGATCACAAAACTATTAATCATTTAAAGCATCATTTGAACTCAGGTATTCAAATGCCAAGACCAACATTCCTTCTACTATCCTACAATGACAAAAAAAATGAGCTGTTACTAATTTAAATATTCACGTTCTCTTCCTTCATTGGCTTCCATATAAATTCATAAGACATGCTTTAGAAATCACTGCCCAGCCAATGAAGCTTAGTTGCTTAGCAACAAAAAAGTAATAGTTCATACAATTTTGGACAGGGGAAAATTGATTTTTGAGAAACCACAGAAGAAATTTTGACTGTCAAATGAACTATTTCATTTGGATTTTTTAATTTAAGACTTAATTGAATAATTTATGTTCTAGTAATTCAAGATGTTTTAATGACTTAGAATAACCATATTTTGATTGAATTTTGATTGCATCAGTCACTGATAGAAAGAGGGCCCACATCAGTGAAATCCATAAAGCATTCAGACTCTGACCTGACTAAAGTCATATTTCTCATTCCAGAGATCATTTCTGAAAAAGAATGGGTAAAAGTTTAATGCTTGCCATTGCCATTCTGAGGTGCTATTTCAGCATTATGAGAAGAAAGAGTTTTACCTACTAAAACATTAGTGCTATTTCCTATAGAATTTGAAATTTTTCCCAACTGGTTTTTCATCTGCACACTGATCATCCTTTATTCTGCTGAGTTACTTAGTCCTGAAAAGCATAGAATGGCTCCAAGAGACTAAATTACCTAATTATGTGCATGAGTGCAAAAAAAAAGGCTAAGATTAAAAGTAAAATCTTTCATTTCCAATTGAAGATTTCCAACTTTAAGTGATTACAAATTCCATTTGGGTCCCAGTAATTTCATAAAACTGCCTTAGGTGCTTTCCAAAAGAAATTTTATTTTAAATGAGTGAAATTACTTTTTTGTCTGTGTTTAAATGCATATCAAATGCTACAAGTACAGTATTTGATAAATCATAAAAGTAAATGTGCTTAGGTTAATCCTTGCATAGAGAAAGGAGATACTAATTCCTTAAGCTTAACCAGCCACTTACTGCACCAAACAGGAAAACAAAAGAATTAATAAAGATATTATCTCTGCAATTGTCAGAGTTGAGGGTAAATTTTTATCCTGACTTGTCAGGGTATTATAAAATGTGTGACAGGCTTTGTTATACTATTGATTCAGAAATTCAAGCAGAATCAGTCTATTTCTTCCCAGACTACCCCCAAAATGCTGGCTTGTGAAAATACTCTTGTAATTGTTATGGCTTATTCATTCTGAAATAATAACCTGAAATGTTGCCAGTATTTCTTTCTGAGATTTCCTCTTTAAAAGTAGTCACAGTAAATAGCAACTATGTAAAAAAAAAAAAACCCTGTAAACCATATCTGGAAAAAAATGCATTCATTCTTAGTTTATCTGATTTCAATAAAATATAACACCCACAAAAACATTTGAATGAGAGAAAATATGAAATACTAAGGGCACATAGTAGGAGCTTAATGCATTCACAGAATTAAGTAAATTATGGAATGGGCTTCCTTTTTCTCCTGATAAGTAAAAGAAAAGTTTGATTATACATCATCTGATTTCATATAACTTCATTTTACAATATACACAAATAGTTTTATGTGATTTAGACATTCAGATTAAACTTTTTTTCTGAGTCAAGTCTGAAATTTCCCATGGAACAAAATATATCAGATATATATTTTTTTCAGAGAGTGTGGGTTGGACTAAGGGCATATCGATTCTAATTTATTGAGATCACTTTTATAATTCTGAATTGAGATCTCATGTCAAAAGAAGAAGTGAATGGAGGCAAAAGGGAAAAAAATGTCAGTTGATGTGAGGAGGAAGAAAGATAAAGACTTACTAGGTAATTTTTTTTCCTTCTGATGCAGTAGCATTTTTCTGAGTTATTAATCTCAAGTACTATCACCTTAACCCTTCTTTATTTCAGTATATGTTACCATGTCATAATAATGATGTTTTCAGTAAGGTGACAGGTAGATCTAAGTTATGAAAACTCATTATTAAATCTGACAGAAGCGGAAAAATGATTTGTGCATTTTCCTAACTTTCTTGGTTTAAGAAGGTCACAGATCATTTTTAATTTTCTTTTTAACTCTTCACATTAGTATCAGTTTGTTCATATGAACAAACAGAATTGAATTACAACATGAAAAGACATAAGTAGCTAATTCACATTTTTTCTATTTTTTTCATTGTAATGTGCAATATTCTATTTTTTTTCCTCTCACAATATGTTTACCTAAATGTGTTTTGCTGAAGGCAATATGGAAATTCACTATTATGTTCTTTCTTTTTTTAAAGTCAACAAATATTTATTAAATAACTATAATGCACTGTGCTAGGTTTTTGGGATAAAATACAGAAATTAAAAAGTGTCTGCCCTCACAAAGGTACTAGACTAAAGGACAAATAGTTTCAAATCAGAGTAATCGATATGGCAGAGTAAGATGACGTTAAAAGAATATAGGTGAATTATTGTTTTCCTGGTTTTGCTTGCTTCTCTTTCTTTTTTTTTATTTTTTTAAATTTTTTTTAAGCAATTGGGGTTAAGTAACTTGCTCAAGGTTACACGGCTAGTCATTATTTGTGTGTGGGTGCTCATTTTCTGAGGCCGGATTTGATCTCGGGTCATCCCAACTCTGAGGCCGGCGCTCTTACTCACTGCGCCGCCTAGCCGCCCCTTTTAGGGCAATTGGGGTTAAGTAACTTGCCCAAGGTCACACGGCTAGGTTTTTGTTTGTGTGTGCATTAAGTGTCTGAGGCCGGATCCGAACTCAGGTCCTTCTGACTCCAGGGCCGGCGCTCTACTCACTGCGCCACCTAGCTGCTTGCTTCTCTTTCTATCAGTTCATGTAATTCTTTCAATGCTTTTCTGTATTCTTAATATTCATCATTTCTTATGGCATAGTAATATTCTATTACATTTTTAACACAATTTTTTAGCCTTTCTTCAACTCACTGGTGAATCTTTGTTCCAGGTTCTTTGTTACTAGAAAGAATATAACTACTTTCCTACAAATACACAGTCTATGTATTCACTGTAATTTAAAAAAAAATTTATACAGGATTTTTTTCTTGAAATTTATTTTTTTATTTTTTATTTTTCAACATTCATTTCCATAAGTTACAAATTTTCTCCCCATCTCTCCCTTACCCCCCACCCTAAGATGGCAAGCATGCTGAGAACCCTGTCCTCTAATCTGCCCTTTCTTGAATCTCCCCCTTACTATGTTGTAGGGTAAGATGTATTTCTATACCCCATTGCCTGTATATCTTATTTCTTGGTTGCATGTAAAAACATTTTTTTTTATCAGTTAACAAGCTTACTTTAATCAAACAAACATATTACCTAGTTCAGGGGGAAAAGGTCACCACCCCAAACTTCAGAGTTACAGAACTTACAGATCAAACAGACAGGCTTCCAAACTGTCCAACCATTATATCAATACCAAATCACAGTTACCAGAGAGGGAAGCATCAACATCTGGGTTTCCAAAGCCGGGGGGCTCTCAACAACGGCTTCCCAGAGTCTCATCTGGTCAAATCACACAACACTTCTCAAAGTGAGCCCCTGTAAAAACAATTTTTTAATATTTGCTTTTAAAACGTTGAGTTCAAGATTCTCTCCTTTCTTCCCTCCTCACCCATGCCCACTGGGAAGACAAACAATTCAATATAGGTTATACATGTGTACTTATGCAAGACATTTCCATAGTAGTCATGTTGTGAAAGACTAACTGTATTTCCCTCCATCCTATTCAACAACCCAATTTATTCTATTTTCTCCTTTGACCCTGTTTCTTTTCAAAAGTATTTGCTTCTGACTACCCTTTCCCCCAGTCTTCCCTCCCTTCAGACATTCCCCCTACTAACCTGCAGGGTAAGATAGGCAATTGAGTGTGTATGTTACACATATATATCCTTTTAATTGCCCTCATACTGGGAAAAATCATATAACAATTATCATTTTTTCATGTAGGGATGTAAATAGTTCAATGTTGATAAGTTCCTTATGATTTCTTTTCCCTATTTACCTTCTCATGCTTCTCTAGCTTCTTGTATTTGAAAGTCAAATTTTCTGTTCACCTAGGTTTTTTTCATCAAGAATGATTGAAAACCCTCTATTTCATTGAATGACTATATTTTCCCCTGAAGCATTATACTCAGTTTTGCTGGGTGGGCGATTCTTGGTTTTAATCCTTGTTCTTTTGACCTCCAGAATATCATATTCCAAGCCCTCCCTCAATCCCTGAATGTAGCAGCTGCTAGGTCTTGTATTATCCTGATTGTGTTTCTACCATATTGAAATTGTTTCTTCCTGAACTGCTTGCAGTATTTTCTCCTTTACCTGGGAACTCTGGAATTTGGCTATAATATCCCTAGGAGTTTTCTTTTTGTTATCTTTTTCAAGAGGTGATCAGTGGATTCTTTCAATTTCTATTTTGCCCTCTGGTTCTAGAATGTCAGGACAATTCTCCTTGATAATTTCTTGAAAGATGGTGTCTAGGCTCTTTTTTTGATCATGGCTTTCAAATAGTCCAATGATTTTTAAATGATCTCTCCTGGATCTATTTTCCTGGTCAGTGGTTTTTCCAATAAGATATTTCACATTGTCTTCTATTCTTTCTTTTGTTTGGGTCTGTTTTATAGTATCTTGATTTCTCATAAAGTCATTAGCTTCCATTTGCTTCAATCTAATTTTGAAGGAATTATTCTCTTCAGTGAGTTTTTGAAAATTCTTTTCTGTCTGGAAAATTTTGATTTTTAAGGCATATTTTTTCCTCATTGGCTTTTTGGGCCTCTTTAGCCATTTGAATTAGTCTATTTTTTTTAAGGTATTATTTTCTTTAGTCAGGCTGTTGACTCACTTTTCTTGATTTTCTTGCATCATTCTCATTTCCCTTCCGAATTTTTCCTCCACTTCTCTTACTTAGTTTTCAAAGTCCTTATTGATCTCATCCATGACCTATAACCAGTTCATATTTTTCTTGTCATCTTTTGATGCAGTTCTGACTTTGTTTCTCTTCCTCTTGTTCTATGCTTTGATCCTCTTTGCCCAGAAAAAAGGAATCTACAGTAGGATTGAATTTCCTCTGCTTGCTCATGTTTCCAGTCAATTACTTGACTTTAGAACTCTTTGCCATGGTAGAATTCTGCTTTCAGAATGGAGAGAGCTTTGTCCCAAATCACTGGCGGTTTTGCAACTGCTTGAACAATTAGGTGGGCACATTCTCTGCAGCCCCCACAGGCTCTGGAACCTGCCCACACACACCAGGACCTCCACCCAAGAGCGGGATCTAGAACCAAGCAGGTCAAAGCAAGAGCAATT
This sequence comes from Gymnobelideus leadbeateri, assembly GCA_011680675.1. Classification (NCBI taxonomy): domain Eukaryota; kingdom Metazoa; phylum Chordata; class Mammalia; order Diprotodontia; family Petauridae; genus Gymnobelideus; species Gymnobelideus leadbeateri. The sequence continues at coordinate 15,027 of WOXC01004542.1, forward strand.
ACCCTCTGAATGGTTGCTTGATACCCCTACATTCTGCAGGCCAGGAGCTCCTGAGACAGACACATGGCCACAGCATAGCCACTGCTATGCTTCTACCACTTCTTGCCCATGGGTCAGAATCTAGATTGTGCTCTTCCATCCACCCCTCTTCCAACGGAGTTCCACACTGACCTTTTACTTTGTCTTTGGTGTTTATGGTTTGAGAAGTCTGGGAACTTCCAGCTGCTGGTGCTTCACTCTCCTGACATCTGCTCTGGCTGGGGCTGTTTCGGGTTGTCCTGGGGCCAAAGCCACATGGCTCATGCAGGGCTTGGCTCCCAGTGTGCTGCAGTAGAACTTTCCTGTCAGCCTGCTGGGCTTCCTTCAGCAAGAGATTTGTTACTCTCTGTCACTTTGTGGGTTCTGTAGCTATAACATTTGTTTAAAGTCATTTTTAGCATGTATTGGAGAAGGTGGAAGCTGGACCCACTGGGGAAGTCCTGTTTCTACTCTGCCATCTTGGCTCCACCCCCCCACCCCCTTCTTGAAAATTTCTTGACAGATAATGTCTAGGCCCTTTTTTGATCATGGCTATCAAGTAGTCCAATAATTTTTAAATTATCTCTCTTGGATCTGTTTTCCAGTTCAATGGTTTTTCCAATGAGATATTTCACATTGTCTTCTATTTATTCATTCATTTGGGTCTGTTTTATAGTATCTCGATTTCTCATAAAGTCATTAGCTTCCATTTACTCCAATATAATTTTGAAGAAATTGTTTTCTTCAGGGTATTTTTGAAATCCATTTTCCACCTGACCATTTCTGCTTTCTAAGACATTCTTCTCTTCATTGGCTTTGTGGACCTCTTTTGCCATTTGAGTTAGTCTATTTTTTAAGGTGTTAATTTCTTCAGTATTATTTGGGGTCTCCTTTAGCGGCCTGTTGACTCACTTTTCATGATTTTCTTGCATCATTCCTATATCTCTTCCTAATTTTCCCTCTCCTTACCTGATTTTCAAAATCTTTCTTAAGTTACTCCATATACTGAGATCAATTCATATTTTTCTTGGCAGCTTTTGACACAGGAGTTTTGACTTTGCTGTTTTCTTCTGGTACTATGTTTTGATTGTCTTTTTTTTGGAAAACAAATCTATAAAACAAACATTTATTAAGTACGTACTATGTGCCAGGCACTATTAAAGGTCCTGGGAATATGAAGAAAGGTAAAAGTCAGTGCCCTGTTCTTTTTTGTTGTTTGTTTGTTTGTTTGTTTTGTTTTTCATTAAACAAATACTTTATTAACTTCTGTTTCACATCATTCATTTCTGCCAGATTTTGAGTTGCAATTATTTTCCCCCCGTTTTTCTCCTACCCACCCTCCCAGAATAGCAGGCCCACAAGATATCACTTCCTCCAATCTGCTCTCTCCCCTGTCTTCTCCCATACCCCCTTCGACTTTTCCATTAGAGGAAGGTGAATCTTTGTGTCCCAATGCCTGCACATCTTCCAATTACAACCAAAAGAGTATTAATAATAGTATTTATATATATTTAAAACATTTAGTCTTAAAACCTCAAATTTCAGATCCATTTCCTTCCTCTCTTGTCACCCATTCCCTCTGGGAAGATAAGTAATTCAGTATATGTTGTATATGTCTAGCTATGCTAAACATTACCATAGTAGATATATTGTACAAGGCAGCTTATAATTCCCTCCCACTCATCCCACCCCCCACCTGGTCCATTCCCTACATGATCCTGTCCCTCTTCTATAGTGGGTACTTCCAACCTCCCCTCCCCACAAGGATGCCCTCCCATCCATCATCCCTCCTCTCATCCCCCTTCCTCCTATCCTGCTGCAGGTTAAGATATCCCATTTAGTATGTATGTCATTCTCTCCCTGAACCAAATTCAAGGTGAATGTGGTTTTGCCTTTTTAGCCTTCCTATTCTCCCCCTCCCTTGAAACCACTTCCCCTTGCTTCTTCTACATGAGATAGTTTGTCCTACCCTGTCTCTCCCCATCTCCTCTTGCCACTTTCCTCTCTCACCTCATAATTTCATCCCTTAAGTATTCTCCCTTCCCAACAAATTCAACCTATGCCCTCTATCCATATATAACTGTAACCATATACACACACATTCACATATGTATTCATATGACCACACACCCTTCTTCCATTATTTTCATAGTGAGAAAGATATCATCGGTCACTGTTATTGCTTTTCCATATAGGAATGTAAATAGTTCAACTTTGATAAGTTCCTTTTGATTTCTTTTCCCTGATTACCTTCTCAGGCATCTCTTGCTTCTTGTGTCTGGATGTCAAATTTTCTATTCAATTCTGGTTTTTTTCTCAAGAATGCTTGAAAGTCCTCTATTCCACTGAATGACCATATTTTCCCCTGAAACAAAATACTCAGTTTTGCTGAGTAGGTGACCCTTGGGTTCATTCCCAGCTCTTTTGCCCTCTGGAATATCATATTCCATGCCCTTCAATCCCTCAGTGTAGAAGCTGCCAGGTCCTGGGCTATTCTGATTGTGTTTCCACAATATTGAAATTGTTTCTTCCTGGCTGCTTGTAGTATTTTCTCCTTGATCTGGGGATTCTGGAACCTGGCTATAATATTCCTGGGAGTTTTCTTTTTGGGATCTTTTTCAGGAGGTGATCTGTGGATTCTTTCAACCTCTATTTTGCCCTCTGGATCTAAAACATCAGGGCAATTTTCCTTGAGAATTTCTTGAAGGGTGATTTCTAGGTTCTTTCTTTGATCATGGCTTTCAGGTAGTCCAATAATTTTTAAATTGTCTCTCCTGGATCTATTTTCCAGGTCAGTGGTTTTTCCCATGAGATATTTCACATTGCCTTCTAATCTTTCATTTGTTTGGATCTGCTTAACAGCATCTTGATTTCTCATAAAGTCATTAGCTTCCATTTGCTCCAGTCTAACTCTGAAGGAATGAATCTCCTCAGTGAACTTTTGAGATTCTTTTTCCATCTGGCAAATTCGACTTTTTAAGGCATTCTTCTCCTCATTGCCTTTTTGGGCCTCCTTTGCCATTTGAGTTAGTCTATTTTTTAAGGTGTTGTTTTCCTCAGTCAGGCTGTTGACCCTCATTTCATACTTTTCCTGCATCCTTCTCATTTCTCTTTCCAATTTTTCCTCCACTTCTCTTATTTGATTTTTAAAGTCCTTCTTAAGGTCCTCTATGGCCTGCAACCCGCTCATGTTTTCCCCTGGGGCTTTTGGAGCAGGACTTCTGACCTCACAGTCCTTTTCCCACTCTATGCCCCCAAAATAGGAGTCTAGGGTTGCATTTTTCTGTTTCCTTTGCCTTGCCATGTTGCCACTTGATTACCTGACTTTTGGGCTTGTTGCCACACTATGGCTTTAAGGCCAGCTAGGGGAATTTTCATCCCGAACGTTTGGGGGGCAACTTCCATTTCTGGCAAGCTGGAAACCCACCCACGACTTCCACCCTAGATCACAATCCAGATCCAGGGAGCTTAAAGCAAGAGCAATTACCCCCCCCCCCCCAAGACTGATTGCTGGATCACACTATAGTTCGCAGACCAGGAGCTGGAGCTGCCTCTGAAAAACTGCAAAATGGCGTGTCTCCTCAGTGGCTTCTAGCCCCCAGGGGAGGAAGCCGACACGTTCCCCAAATACTGGTCCCAAAGTTCATAGGGCACTAAACTCTCACTTTGTCCTAGGCATGTCTATGTTGATAATTCTGGAGTCGCCACAGCTGCTGGTGTTCTGGGATCTCGCCAGCCTGCTGCTGGCCCTGCTGGCCCTGCCGCCCTCAGGCTAAAACTGCGCCTCAGTTCGCCTCCCAGCACACTGCGCACTGTGCTGCCCATGCTGCGCTGGTCCTTCTTCTAGGGCTGCTGGGCTGTCCTCAGTGGGAGATTAGCTTCTCTGTTTCATTCTGGAGCTCCAGAAGTTGTTGAGAGTCCCCCTTTACATAGTTTGGAAGTGATCTGGGGGAAGAGTGGCTTGGACTCACTGTTTCTACTCTGCCATCTTGGCTCCACCCCTTGATTGTCTTTTTCACCAAAAATGATTCTATAGTTTGTTATCACTTCCTTTTTTTGCTCATCTTGCCAGTCAATTACTTGACATTTTGGTCTCTTTACCATGATAGAACTCTGCTTCCAGAGTGGAGAGTGCCATGTCCCAAATTTCTGGAGTTTTGCCCAGTTGTTGTCAAGAGTTTTTTTTGAGGCACCTGCCACAGAATGTGATGTGGACTGCCTCTCCATAGCCTCAACAAGCTCTGCCATGCTAATATTCCTCACCCCAGGACCACCACCCAAGACTGTGACCCATATCTAAGTAGGGAAAAGTGAGAAAATCCTGCCTCGGTGCCAGCAAAGGGAGTCCTGCAATTACCTTCTGGTTAGTCACTTGGTCCCCCTATTATCTGTAGGCCTAAAGCTCAGGAGGCAGCCACAAAGGCAGCAGATGGAGCCACAGCCACCTCCACCACCCCAGGGCAGGGGTGGGACAACATTCTTCTCTCACCCAATATCAACAGAGTTCACCACTGACCTTTTTACTTTCTCCTTGGCATTTATGGGTTGAGAAATCTGGAAACTATAGCTTCTAATGAACCAGTCCCCTTAATCTATTCTTGTGTGGCTGAGCTGCTGGTTGGGGCTGGCATGGCCCATTTGGGAATGCACTGTGCTTCCAACCTTGTGCAATACACCCTTCCTGTCAGTCTTCCAGGCTGCCTGCAGTGGGAGATTTGTTTCTCACTGTCACTTTGTGGGTTCTGTACCTCTAAAATTTGTTTGAAGTCATTTTTACAGGCATGCGATGTTGTCAGAGTGCCAGTTCAAGCAAGTTCCTGCTTTTACTTTGCCATTTTGACTCTGTCCCCACTGTCATTTTCAAAACCAAGTTCAAAGAGAGTTAGGAACATTGATGAGTAATAGGAAGAAGTTGTTCTGATAAGGAAAAAAAGGGGTTTTTTAATATATAATTTACAACAGAAATAATACTTTTAATTAAAATAAGTGTGTGTACCAATAAGTTCCTTAAATTGGAGCTATTTCTACAAACTAGATCCATAATTTGCTTTAAAGGTAGTTTGAAGAAAAGAACAGCTGTGTTAGCTACTCCAGGAGGCTAGAACAAACCAAATTAAGTAAATAGAGGAATTAGCTAACTCTCTGAAAGGAAGAAACAAGTGAAATTCAGAAAAAAAAATAATAAGAACCAGAAGGGACCTTAGTGATCACCTTGTGAAAATTCTTCTTATAGATGAGAAAGTAGAAATGCAGTAGGTTTGAATGAACTTCCCAAATTTACAGTGTTAGCAAAATCAGAGCTCAAGTTTTCTTTCTCATTCGTCTCCTCCCCCTTTATTCTATTCTGTCCATCTACAGTATGGTTTTTAATGTATTTCCAAATGTTTGTCCTACATGAATAAATCCTTGATTATTCTTCTTATTCTCTTGACTATAAAAAGATTTTTTGTAGATGTAAAGTTGTTTTTTTTTTTCCTGGAGTCTATCAGCCTGTGTGTATGGTTTATCCTTTGTTCTTGAATAGGTCCACGTCATCAGGAAGATGATACCATGACTTCCAAGTGAATTGGATTACAGTGATGGAGCTATTAATTAGTTCATTAATGAAAATATAAAATGTACATTGATGGTAGACACATGTCTTGTCAAAATTAGGCAATCTACACTCTTCCTTCAGCCACCCCCATGAAAATATACGTAAACAACAATTAACTTGTACATGTTTAGTTGAAATGGAAGCTTTTTTGTTGTTGCTGTGACCTGAATATAAACTTTGGGCCTGAGAAAGGAGTTGAAGACACTGAGGTTTTGCCTGAAGACTTAGATAATGTGATACTATGCTTACTATTTTGTTTCCTTCTTAGAAATATTGCAGGGCTTTGGCTACCATGCAACTTAATTATAAGTGTTGACTGAAAGACCTACAAAGACCCTGTCATTTATTGAGCTTCTTATCAAAACAGTAATGTGCTACTGCTGTTGTACTAATAATGAAGTTTTAATTAGCTCTCAAAAATACTGAAAGCTTGTTTAAGGCCTCTAAATTGGATAGAATTGGATAGTGTGTGCTTAGCTTGAAGGCATGAATAAATCTCAAACATAACGCAACACAAACAAAAAAATTGTCAAACATATTGTACACACAATAAGAAACAGACACTAGATGCCTTGAAAGTCTATTGTAAAAATATTATCTATAGGAAGGGCTCATAAAAGTTACTTTCAATACTTTTATTACATTTATTTTGAATATTGCATCTATTTCTACATTTTAGGAAGTAGGATAACTACTCAAATATTTGTGTTCTTGTTTTTTTTTTAGATGAATAAGATAAACAGATTTTAACCAAAATAAATAGCAGAGGAATATTTATTGAAAACCTTGGTTATAGTTTTTCTTTATCATTTGTGAGAATGCTGCTTTCCTATCTCTTCCAGCAGAATGTAGATTGTCTCCCCTTGTTTATAAACAGGTAGATGATAAATCATCTAGTCCTAGTTCCCAAAATCCTCTCCCTAGGTTTTCCATTTAGATCAGATAGTAGGTTACAGCATACATTCCTAAATATTTTTCATATGTGCAGCTCACAGATGCTAAACTATAACAAGTTGAGGCCTTATACTATGTACATTTAATGACTCCTGGTCTCTTGTCAATGTGGGATTTAGGCTCAGTTGAGAGTTTGGATGCTTGTTGGTTCGCTACTGTAGCACATAAAGATTGAAATGCCAAATGTTTTAACTGTATAGTGTCTCAGGAATTCATCCTGATCTTTTTCACTGTAACTGACCCTTATGAAAATAGATTCTCCCAAATACTTTGCATCTGTACTCTTTATTTAATGAAGTATCTTCTTTCCTTTTTAGACCCCCATCTGAGATCTTTGTTTTGTTTTCCACTCTTGGTCATTTACCTTCAACTCTGTACATTTATGCCAACCATCAAATGTTTAGGCTTTTAGAATGTAAAATCAACTTTATTACAGTGAAAATCTTGGGACTTCTGGTAGCCAAGATAGATTAAGCAGTAAGTTGCTCTCACTTTCCCTTCCTGACCTTGAAAAATTCAGTAAATACTGCCACAGGAAAAAATCCTTGAACAGTAGAACCAGCAGAAAGACAAGGTACATTAGTTTTTTTGTGAGACTAGCATGATTATCAGAAATGGTCCCTCTTGCTGTGGATGAAGGAGATCAGTACAGGACAGGAGTTATACAAGCCAGTGGCAAGCCCCAACTCAGAAAACCAATGGGATATCCTGATCCTTAGGGTGGTGGAGTGGGCAAGTGCCAATACGAGGAATGCCCTGCTCCTTGGTGTGCCTTTGGACAACAAGAACTAGTAGACACCAGTGTGGAGAACCACCATTTGCACAGTGGACTGGCATCCACCAGCAGCTGAGCCTATCCATGCTGTAGAGCAACCCTGGGTTAGGAGATGACCTGCAGTGAATAGACCACCCCCAATCCCACACCTCAACCCCTGAGCATCAGTGTAATCCTGGGAAACCCAGAAATTCCTGACCTGGCCTCATCACAGACAAAACACTACCAGCAGCTCCAGCTCATCACCAAGTAAACTACAGTTTCTACAGCTTTCAGCTGCCAGAAACTGAATATCAGTACAAAAAACTGTGTGGAACAGTGCCCCCTGTGCTCCAGAAGTAAAGATCTGATTTAAAAGACAAGAAAAAAAGGTTAACAACATGAATTTAAAGCAACATAGGAAAAGAAAAACCGTAGATTCTTCCTACAGAAGAAGGACGATGAAAACATAAGATGAAGATGAAGATGATGGTGAAAAAACAAATTTGGAAGAGGAAAGCTTTGTCACTAAACTCACATCTGAAACCTCAAAGAGGAATATGAACTGATCTCAAGCACAGAAAGCCTTCTCAGAAGAGTTCAAGAAGGATTTTGAAAGTCATATTAGAGAGGTAGAAGGAAAATTGAACAATTCCTTTAAAAATACAGTTGACAAAATTTTTAAAAAAAGTACACCGAAGAAAACAACTCCAAGGGGGTGGCTCCAAGCTTCCATCCTCTAACAATTCATGTAAAAATTACTCTAAGCAAACTTCGGAGCTAGAGAACCCACAAAATGTCAAAGAGAAGCTAAGCTTCTGCTGAAGACAGCTGGAAGGCCAGCAAGAAGGGGCCCAGGACAGCACTCTGGACACTGAGTCTAGCCTCACATGAGCCTGAAGTTTTAGCCTCAGTGTGGCCACAACCAGCTATTGGCTGGAGGGACTTCAGATCACCAGCAGCTGTAACAGTTTTCAGAATTATCAACCAATAAATTCCAAAGACAAAGTGAGAAGTCAGTGTAGACTTTGCAGGAACAGGGAGTTCAGGAGTGCAGTCCAGCCTTTACCCCGGGTGAAAAGAGACTAAAGCTCTGAGGCCATGTAGCCACTGCCTTGTGGCTGCTTCACAGCTCCTGGCCTGCAGATTGTAGGGGGACCAAGTGATCAGTCTGTTGCTTTAACCTGCTTGGATCTGGATCACTGTCTAGAGTGGAGCTCCTGGGGTGCCTGACCAGTTTGCCAAAATGCGTGGAGGCTTCAGAGAGGGATATAGCAGCTGAGAAAACCACAGCTATTGAGACAAAGCTCCCCTCTCTGGTACCTTAGTTCTACTGTGGCAAAAAGCTCAAATGTCAAGTAATTGAGTGGCAACATGAGCAAGCAAAGGAAGCAAAATAAGCAAAGCAATCTGACTTTACACTCCTATTTTTGGGACAAAAAAGGATCAAAGCATGGAACAGAAGGAAGACAGTGAAGTCAGAATTCCTGCACCAAAAGCTTCCAAGGAAAATATGGGTTTGCTACAGGCCACAAAGGAGATTAAGAAGGACTTTTAGAAGCAAATAAGAGAAGTGGAGGAAAAATTGGGAAGAGAAACGAGAATGATGCAAGAAAATTATGAAATGAGAGTCAACAAGCTAACTTAAGAAAATAACACCTTAAAAATAGACTAACTCAAATGGCAAATAGGCTCAAAAAGCCAATGAGGAGAATAATGCCTTAAAAAGCCGAATTTGCCAGATGGAAAAAGAATCTCAAAAGTTCACTGAAGGGAATCATTCCTTCAGAATTAAATTAGAGCAAATGGAAGCTAGTGAATTAATGAGAAATCAAGATATTATTAAACAGATACAAACAAATGAAAAAATAGAAGGCAATGTGAAATATCTCATTGAAAAATAAACACAGACCTGGAAAATAGATCCAGGAGAGATAATTAAAAAATTATTGCACTACCTGAAAGTTATGATCAAAATAAGAACCTAAAAATCATCCTTCAAGAAATTCTCAAGGAAAATTGTCATGATGTTTTAGAACCAAAGGGCAAATTAGAGGTCGAAAGAATCCATGGATCATTTCCTGAAAACGATCCCCAAAAGAAAACTCCTAGGAATATTACAGGCAGGTTCCAGAGTTCTCAGATCAAGGAGAAAATATTACAAGCCACCGGGAAGAAAAATTTTGAATGTTGTGGAAACAAAATCAGCATAACACAGGATCTGGCAGCTTCTACACTGAGGGATCAATGGCCTTGGAATATGATATTCTGGAGGTCAAAGGAGATGGGATTAAAACCAAGAATCACCTACCCAGGAAAACTGAGTATTGTGTTTCAGGGCAAAACATGGTCATTCAGTGGAATAGAGGATTTTCAAGCATTCATGATGAAAAAAACAGAGTTGAATAGAAAATTTGACATTCAGATACAAGAAGCAAGAGAAGCATGAGAAAGCAAATAGGGAAAAGAAATCATAAGGAACTTATCAAAGTGGAGCTATTTATATTCCTACATGAAAAAATGATAGTTGTAACTTATGAAACTTTTCTCAGTATGAGAATAGTTGAAAGGAATAGAAATGTGTACACACACACACACACACACACACACACACACACACACATGCACACGCACACACACACACACACACACACACACACATATATATGCACATACATATATATGTCTATATAGGAGGGTATATGGGCATATCAATACATATGTGAATCTGTGTATGTATGTGTACAGGTATACATAATCAGAGGGCACAGGGCTAATTTAATATGAACGAATGATACTTAAAAGGTGAAATTAAGAGGTGAGAGAGGCATATAAGGAGAGAAGATGGGGAGAGACAGAATGGGGTAAGTTGTCTCATGTAGAAGAGGCAAGGGAAAACTGTTACAATGGAGGGGAAGAACAGGAAGACAAAAGGGAATTCAATTCTCATTGAAAAAATTCTCATTGAATTTTACTTAGGGAAGGAATAACATACACTAAATAGGGTATCTCACACTATAGGACAGTAGGAGTAAGGGGATGAGAGGGGGCATGATGGAAGGGAGGGCAGGCTGGGGAGGAGGGTAGTTGGAAGCACCTACTTTTGAAAAGGTACAGGATCAAAGTAGAGAACAGAACAAGTGGTTGGTGGGATAGGATGGAGGAAAATATAGTCAGTCTTTCACAATATATCCATTATGGAAATCTTTTGTGTAGCTAATCATGTACAACATATATTGAATTGCTTATCTTACCAGTAAGGGTGGATGACAAGGAGGGAAGGGAAAGAATCTGGAATTCAAAGTTTTAAAATTAAAATTAAAAAAATATATCATTATTATTATTATTATTATTATTATTATTATTATTATTCTATATGTAACTGGGAAATAAGATATATAGGTACTGGGGCATAGAGATCCACTATGCCCTACTGGAAAGCCAGAGGGAGTATGGGGGAAGATATGGGAGATAGCAGATTGCGGGAGGGGATATTCAGTGGGATTGCTGTTTTGGGGTGGTGGGTAGGGGAAAATGGGGAGAAAATTTTTAACTCAAAATCTTGTGGAAATGATGTAAACTAAAAATAAACAATAAATTTAATTAAAAGAAAAAAGAAAACAACTCTTTAAAAAACAAAATTGACCAAATGGAAAAGGTGGTACAAAAGCTAACTGAAGAAAACAATTTGCTGAAAATTATAATCAGGCAAGTAGAAGCTAATGACACTACAAGACGTGAAAAATCAGTCAAACAAAATCAAAAGAATGAAAAAATAGATGAAAATATAAAATATTTCATTGGAAAAACAAAGAACCTGGAAAATAGAACCAGGAGAGATAAGTAATTCTAGTCTACCTGAAAACCATGGTGAAAAAAAAAGAGCCTGGATAACTTCTTTCAAGAAATCATCAAGTAAAACTGCCCAGAGGTCCTGGAAGCAGAGGGTAAAATAATGATCAAAAGAATCTACTGATCACCTCTGGAAAGAGATTTCAAATCAAAAATGTGAAGGAGTATTATTGTATTATACCAGAATTACCAGATCAAGGAGAAAATACTGGAAGTACCCAGAAAACAGTTCAAACCTTGTGGTTTCTATATTAAAAAATCAGAAGGCTTAGAATATGATATTCCATAAAGCAACAGAGCTTGGATTATAACCAAGGATCAACTACCTAGCAAAATTGGGCATAATCTTTCAGACAAGGAGATGGTCATTTGATTAAATAGGGAACTTTCAGACCTTCCTAATGGAAAGACGAGAGCTCAACAGAAAATAAGAAAATAAGAGGGGTGATAGTGAACGCCCTTTTTTCACCACTGATCTTACTGGAAATGCTTCTAGCTTATCCCCATTACATAAAATACTTGCTGATGGCTTTAAATAGATACTACCTTTTATTTTAATTAAGACTCCATTTATTCCTATACTTTCTAGTGCTTTTAATAGGAATGGATGTTGTACTTTGTCAAAAGCTTTTTCTGAGATAATCTTATGGTTTATGCTAGTTTTATTGTTGATATGATCAATTATATTGATGGTTTTCCTAATATTAAACCATCTTTGCATTCCTGGGATAAATCTTACCTGATCAAAGTATATTATTCTTGGGATAAGTTGCTGTAGTCTTTTTGTTAACATTTTATTTAAATTTTTTGTATCTATATTCATGAGGGAAATTGGTCTATAATTTTCTTTTTCCATTTTATCTCTTCCTGATTTAGGTATCAGTACCATGTTTGTGTCACAAAAATAATTTTGTAGGACTCCTTCACTAATTTAGCCAAATAGTTTGTAGAGTATTGGAATCAATTGTTCTTTAAATGTCTGATAGAATTCACTAGTACATCTATCTGGCCCTGGAGATTTTTTCCCTAGGGAGATCACTGATGGTTTGTTCTATTTCTTTTGCTGAGATGGAGAAGTAATTTACTTCCTCTTCAGTTAATCTGGGCAACTTCTATTTTTGTAAATATTCATCCATTTCACTAAGTTCATCAAATTTATGTGCATACAATTTGGCAAAAATATTCCTATTGTTTTTTTTTCCTCTTCATTCAAGATAGATTCACCATTTTCAGTTTTATACTCATAATTTGGTTTTCTTTTTTCTTTTATTTTCATGTTACTAACAGTGTATCAATTTTATTTTTTTTTCATAAATCCAGCTGTTAGTTTTATTTGTTAACTCAATATTTTTCTTAATTTCAATTTTATTAACCTCTCCTTTGGTTTTCATTATTTCTTATTTAGTATTTAATTGCTGATTTTCAATTTGTTCTTTTTCTAGCTTTTTCAATTGCATGTCCAATTCACTGACCTCCCTTTTCTTTAATTTATTCATGTATGTACTCAGGGATATAAAACTCCCCCTAACAACTGCCTTTGCTGCATCCCACAAATTTTTGTATGTTGTCTCATTATTGTCATTCTCTTGAATGAAGTTACTGATTGTTTCTATAATTTCTTGTTTGACCCATTCATTCTTTAGGATTAAATTTTGTAGTTTCTTCTTAGTTTTTAGTTTATCTTTCCATGCCCCTTTATTGCATATGATTTTTATTGCATCATGATCTGAGAATGATGCATTTAATATTTCTGCCTTTCTGCATTGAATTGTGAGGTTTTTATGTCCTAGTACATGGTTGATTTTTGTGTATGTGCCATGTACCACTGAGAAGATGGTATATTCCTTTTTATCCCCATTCAGTTTTCTCCAGAGATCTATCATACCTACTGTCTCTAAAATTCTATTCACCTCCTTTACTTCTTTCTTGTTTATTTTGAGTTTGGATTTATCAAGTTCAGAGAGGGAGAGATTAAGGTCCCCCACTAGAATAGTTTGTCCCCCACTAGAATAGTTTTGCTCTCTCTTTCTTCCTCTAATTCCCTTATCTTCTCCTCTAGGAATCTGGATGCATTACCACTTGGTGCATATATGTTACACAATGGCATTGCTTCATTCTTGATGGTGCCTTTCAGCAGAATATAATTTCCTTCCTTCTCTCTTTTAATTATATCAGTTTTTGCTTTTGCTTTATCTGAGAAAAGGATTGCTATCCCTGCTTTTTTTACTTTAGCTAAAGCATGATATATTTTACTCCAGCCTGTTATCTTTACCCTGTATGTATCCCCCTGTTTCAGATGTGTTTCTTGTAAACAGTATATTGTAGGATTATGGTTTTTAATCCATTCTGCTATTTGCTTCTGTTTTGTGGGAGGGTTCATCCCATTCACATTAACAGTTATGATTAGTATCTGTCTCTTTCCCTTCATCCTATTCCCTACCCTGTTCAGGCTTTTATTTTTTTCCCCTTCTCCTCTTTAAGAGTTTTCCTTTTGACCACCACCTCCCTCAGTATTCCCTTTTTATTGGCCTCCCTCACTTTTCCTTCCCTTATCCCTTACATCTTCCCTCCCTTCTAACCCCTGCCTTTCTGAGCTCTTTCTCCCTCCTACTGCCTGTAGAATGTAATAGATTTTTATACTTAATTAGTATGTTATTTCTTCTTTGAACCAAGATTGAGAAGAACAGAGCTCATGCAAAGCTCCTCTCCCTCCCCTCTTTCCCTCTATTATAAAACATTTTGTGTCTCTTCTCAATAAAGTCCTATACTTAATTGGTTATGTTATTCCCTCCTTGCACCAGAACCAATGAGGGAAAAGCTCATGTAATGCTCATCTCCCTCCCTTCTTTCCCTCTACTATATTGTTTTTAGGCCTCTTTCTGTGGCATATTTTACCCTTTTCTGGTTTATTCTTTCCTCTTCTTCCATTGTAGTCCCTTTATAGCCTTTAATAAGATTTTTTTAAATCTTCATTTTGTGTTATTTATACCCATACCCTCTATTGTCTATAAACATTTTGCAGTTATCAAGAAACAGGGTGTGTGTGTTTTCCTTGTTTACCTTTCTACGTCTCTCTTGTTTCTCATAATTGAAGGTTGAATTTTCCATTGAGCTCTGGCATTTTCATCAGGATGGTCTGGAAATCTATTATATCATTGAATGACCATCTCCTTGTCTGGAAGAATATCTTCAGTTTCCCTGGGTAGGTGATCCTTGGTTGTAACCCTGGCTCTTTTGCCTTGTGAAAAATATATTCCAGTTTCTCTGATCTTTCATCCTCACTGTAGTTCTGCTATATTTGAATTGTTTCTTTCTGTCTGCTTGTAGTATTTTCTCCTTTACCTGGTAGCTCTGGAGTTTGGCCACAACATTTTGCAAACTTTTCAAATTGGGATCCCTTTCAGGGGGTGCCTGGTGGATTCTCTTGATTTCTATTTTACCCTCTGGTTCTAGTATCTCAGGGCAGTTTTCCTTGATGAGCTCTTGGAAGATGTTGTCCAGGCTCCTTTTTTCATCATGATTTTCTGGTAGGCCTATGATTATCAGATTATCTCTCCTGGATCTGTTTTCCAGGTAGTTATTTTTCCATTGAGATATATTACCTCTTTTTCTAATTGTGCATTCTTGATGTTTTCTTGGACTGATTCTTGGTTCCTCATATAATTTTTCACTTCAATTTGGTTGATTCTAGTTTTTAGCAAATTATTTTCCTCTGTTAGTTTTTGGAGCTCCTTTTCCATATCACACATTTTTCTTTTTTAAGGAGCTATTTTCTTCTTTGTAATGTTTTTCTAATTTTGAAATTTTCATTTTAAAAGAATTACATTAATTTTATCTTCTATCTCTCTAATTTGGTTTTCAAAGTTCTTTTTGAGCTCATCTAAAAATGCCAGTTGAGGCTTCAGTTGTGGGTGTGGAGTCAACATAGTATCCCTTTGAATTTGTTTCCTCCCTCTCACAATAGCAGAACCCCAGAGCCTTTGTCTTTGCAGTCTGCTTTTTACCTATTTTGAGGCAGGGCACTAGCCACTCCCTTCCTCTAGGGTTCCCAAGCTTTTACTGTTTAAAGTTTTGCCCTGGGGCAATAATTACTATGTTTTCAGTATATGAGTGGGGGATTGGAACAGCCTGGTTTCACTCTGTTATCCTGGTCACTGGAAGTCCAGATGGGGGCTTTTTAAATTTCTAGGCTATGTATTGGTAGTCCCAGTGAAGAGGGTACCCACTAAGAGGGTTAGGGTTTCTCTGCAGACCCCAAAATACCAAAACACCGGATCCTGCCAAATTAATTTGTCTCCAGTCTTCTCAGGCAAAGAAAGGTAAATTTTATCAAAGGTTTGTTTTACATTAGACACAGAGTAAGTCAGTGCTAGGTCATTCAGTGGCATTCTATATCACTCTCACTATTCTATGGCATTCTGTGTCAGTCTCACTATTTTATGGTGCTCTCACTATTCTATGGAGCTCTCACCCACATGGTGTGAGATGGGTTCTTAATACAGAAGGTTGTGGGAGCAATCTAGGGGTGGTCTAGTGGAGGAGTTTGGGGAGGGTCTTCAGGAGGAGTTAATGAGGTCAATGAGTGATTAAGGGTGGGAGGTAGCTGGAGGCTACAGATGATGGTGGGCTAGGCTAGTTCAAGGGTATATTGATATTTGTATAGGCTCAAGGGTGAGAAGAAGATGAACAATGGAGGGCTAGGCTAGTAAGTAGCCTAATAGTTAGCAGTTAGTAACTAGGCTAGAGGTCTGGACCAAGCCACAATGTAATGTTTATTGCCTCATGCACATGCCTCATCAAATGAGACAATTTAATCAAGAGTCCAAGGGAGGCTCCCAGAGCCTCTCCCAAGGAGAACTCAAGGGGCTCCCAGAGCCCATACTTCATCACCAGGAGTAGCTGCTGCCCTTGCCAGGGCCCCTACATTTAACTCTTATCCTCCTCAGTACAGTCCCAGCCCTGCATTGATAGGCCTGCCAGTGGCCCTTGTGGTTGGTGGGTCAACTTGTTGCCATGTTGATCAGGCCTTGTCTGGGCCTCTGAGTCCCAGCGTCCAGGCATCTGTGCCACCCTGGGTGGTCTTCCTGCCTTTCCTCAAATATTTTTCTTGTCAAATTCCTATACCTAGAATTTCTAATACAAAATTAAATAATGGAGATGATGATTGAGATAGTTTCTCCATCTCTTTTCTTCCTTGGAAGGCCTCAGATTTTTATATCCATTACAAATACTGTTTGTTCTTTTTTTAATAGCGTCTACTTACAATTTTAAGAAAGGTTCTATTGATTCCCTATACTTTCTGATTTTTTTACTGGTGATACTTGTTTCATTTTGCAAAGATTTTATTCCTCTGTATCCTAATATAATCATAAAATTTATGGGTTTTTTTGGAGGGGATTGTTGATATGGTCAAATATACTAAGAGTTTTCGTAGTATTGAACTAGTCCTCCATTCTTGATATAAAACTACTTTGTCACAGTGTGCAATCATTATGATACATTGCTGTGATCTTCTTACTTGCATTTTATTTAAAATTTTTGCATAGATATTCATCAAGGAAATTAATCTATAGATAACCTTCTGTAATTGCTCTCCCTGATTTAAATATAAAAATTATGCAATTATTATTGCATCATAAAAATAATTTGTTAGGACTTATCCTTTACCTATTTTTTCACATAGTTTATATAAACTTTGAATTAATTTTTCCTTAAATATTCCATAGAGTTTATTTGTAAAACCATCTGGTTCTGAAGATTTTTTCTTTAAAGAAACCATTGATTACAATGTTCAATTTCTTTTTCTAAGACTGGACTATTTAACAATTGTTTTTAATTAATCTGGGCAATTTTTATTTTTCATGAATATTCTTCTATTTTACTTATATTGCCAATTTTGTTGCTATATAATTAGGCAAAATTATGCTTTATAATTGCTTTAATTTTATCTTCATTGGTGGTTCATTTACTCCTTATTTTTGACCTCAGTAATTTGTGATATTTTTTTCTTTTTGTAATCAAGTTAATCAATGCTATTCCTGTTATTTTTTTTTCATAAAACAAGCTCTCTTAGTTTTATTAGTTCAAAGGTGTTTTTTTAACTTTCATTTTTATTCATCTCTCCATTGATCTTCAGGATTTCCATTTAGATGTTAAATTGGGGATTTTTAACTTTTTTTGCTAGTGTTTTTTAAACTTTCATGTCAGTTAAATATTTGATCTTTCTTTTCTTTATGTATACTTTTAGAAATATACATTTTCTTCTATGTACTACTTTGTCTGCATATCACAAATTTGAAAAGCTGTCTTATTTTTGTCGTTCACTTAATAAAATTGTTATTTCTCTGTTTTCTAACTTTTCTAGGATTCTATTCCTATTGTTGAATATTTTCTTATTGATTTTAGGTTAAATTCATATAGCTTTGAAAAGGGAAAATTTAGGTACACTACTAGTATGATTTTAATGTTTATTTCCTCCTCTAATTCATTTAAGTTTCTTTTTTTTTTTTGCTTTTTGGAGGGCAATTGGGGTTAAGTGACTTGCCCAAGGTCACACAGATAGATTTTTTTTTTTTTAATTTTAGAATGGACCTTTTATTAATACTCCATGTTGGCCGATCAGGCCACATGGCGGGCTGAGCAGTTACCACCACATGTCTTAAGTACAGCAATAGTAGTAGCAGCAGCCTGCAACAGCCCATTTAAGTTTTTTTTTTTTTTTTTAAGAATTTGGATGCTATGCCATTTGCTTCATATATGTTTAGTATTGATATCACTTCACTGTCTATGATTTCTTTTTCCAAGAAGTGTTGTTTTTTGTTTGTTTTTGCTTATACATTTTAATTAGGTTTGCTTTGTGTATGATAATGACTGTTAACTGCCTTTTTTTTGCTTCAGCTGAAGCATATTAGATTCTACTTTAGTTTCTCATTTTAACTCTTTCTATGTCTCTATATTTCAAATGTATTTCTTGTGTAAATAACATAATTGGATTCTGGTTTGTAATCCATTCTCTTCTCTTTTTCCATTTTATGATTAAATTTATCCCTTCACAATTATGATTACTAACTGTGAATTTCTTCCCGTTATATGTTCTTCCATTTTTCTTTTTCTTTTTTTTATCCTGTCCATCCTTTAAAGTCTGTTTTGCTTCTCAGCACTGCCTTCTTTCATGTGCCTTCATTTTATCACCCCTCTCCTTCCTCTTATCCTCTTCCTACTTACATGTTGGGTAAAATATATTTCTATTACCAATTGTGTATCTACATTTACCTGTTTTGAACCCTTTTAGATGTGAGTGAGATTCAAGCATTGCCCTTACCCACATTTCCCATTCCTTGTAAAAGCGTTTCCTTCCATGCCTCTTTCATGTGAAATAAATTTCTTTCTTCGACTTTTTCTTTCTCCTTTCCCAAGGCATCCCTCTTTCTTGCTTATTCACATTATAATTTTTTTTCATCCCAACTTATTTGGCTTACTCACACATATTCCTTCTATGTAGAATTGTTCTAATTGCCTTGATAATGATAAAATTCATGGAGGACACCTTATGATCTTCCCATTTAGAAAGATAGAAAATTGTACCTTGCTGAGTCCCTTATGTTTTCTCTTTCATATTTAACTTTTTAGATTTCTCTTGAGTCTTATTTGCAAGTCAGATTTTGCTTACTCAGCCCTGGTGTTTTTATCAGGAAAGTTTAAACATCCTTTGTTGCATTAAATATCATTTTTTTTTCCTTGAAAGATTATACTCACTTTTTCTGGATAGGTTGTTCTTGGTTGTGCTCCTAGTTGTTTTTCTTTATAGAATATTCTATTATTGTATTCCATGCCCTCTGCTCTTTTTTACATGGTAGCTGCTAAATCTTGTATGATCCTAACTATTCTAATGCTAACATTTCTAGCACACAATTGAATAATAGTGGTGGTAAAGGACATTCTTGTTTCATGTCCAATCTTACTGGAAAATCTTCTAGCTTATCCCTATTACATATAATGCTTGCTGATGGTTTTACACAGGTGCTGCCTATCATTTTAAAGAAGACTCCATTTAATTCTGTGTTCTTAGTGCTTTTAATAGGAATGGGTATTGTATTTGTCAATTTTTTATCTATTGAAATAATCACATGATTTCTGTTCATTTTGTTGTTGATATAGTCAATTATGTTGATAGTTTTCCTAATATTGAACCATGGCTGTATTCCTGATATAAATCCTACCTGATATAGTATATTATCCTTGAGATATTTTGCTGTAATCTCTTAGCTAATATTTTATTTAAAATTTTTTCATCTATATTCATTATAGAAGTTGGTCTATAATTTTAGTCACATGCTCAATTCATTGATCTTTATTTTATTCATTTTTAAATTTAATTTAATTTAATTTTATTCACTTAGAGATATGAAACTTCTACTAAGAACTGCTTTCACTGTATCCCATAAGTTTTCATATGTTGTCTCATTCTCTTGGATGAAGTTATTGATTGTTCTTATGATTTGTTATTTGACCCACCCATTCTTTAGGATTAGATTATTTAGTTTCCAATTAAATTTTAGTCTGTCTTTATTACATGTAATTTTTATTTCATCGTGATCTGAAAGGGATGCATTTAATATTTCTGCCTTTCTGCCTTGGATTGTAAGGTTTTTATGTCTAATTATGTGGTCAGGTTTGTGTAGGTATAATCCTTTCTATACCTATTCAGTTTTCTCCAGAGGTCAACCATATCTAACTTTTCTAAAATTCTATTCATCTTCTTAACTTCTTTCTTGGTAGTTTTGTGGTTGGATTTATCTGGTTTTGAGAAGTGGAGGTTGAGGTCCCTTACTAGTGTAATTTTATTTTCTATTTCTTCCAGTAGCTCATTAACTTCCCCTCTATGGATATGGATGCTATACCACTTGGTTCATATGTGTTTAATAAATTATACTACTTCATTTTCTTTGGTACCTTTTAGAGAGATCTCGTTTCCTTCCTTATCTCTTTTCATTGCATGCATTTTGGCTTTGGCTTTGGCTGAGACCAGAAATGTTTTACCAGCCGTTTTTTTTTGTTGTTGTTGTTGTTTTGTTTTGTTTTGTTTTGTTTTTAACTTAAGCGTGATGTATTCTCCTCTGGCCTTTTAGATTTACTCTGTGTGTATTCTGCTGTTTCAAATGTGTTTCTTGTAGACATATTGTGGGATTACAATTTTTAATCCACTCTACTATATATTTTCATTTTATTAGAGTTCATCCCATTCACACTTTGTAATTATGATTACTACCTGCATCTTTCTCTCTATCCTATTCCCCTGCCCCCCATTTATAGTTTTCTCTATCCTTTCTGCCTTTCTCTCCTCATTAGAGTTTCGGTTTTGACCAACCCTTCCCTTTGTCTGCCCTCCCTTTTATCAGCCTCCTCCAGTTTCTTTCCCTTTTTCCTTATTAGTTCTTTCCTCCCTTCTACCCACCCCCTTCCTTTTCTTTCCCTTTTCCCCTCCTACTTCCTATAGGGTAAGTTAGATTTCTATGCCTAACTGATGATGTTATTCCCTCTTCGAGACAAATCTGATGAGTGTAAGTTTCAAACAATGCTCATTTCCCTCCCTTCTTTCCCTCTACTGTAATAGGTTTTTGTGCATTTTCATGCGTTGTAATTTACTCTTGTTTGTCTCCTTTCCTCTTCTCCCAGTACAAACCCTTTTCACCATTAAATTTGAATTTTTATAATGACATCAAAGTCAACTTATAACTACACCCCCTATCTATCTGTCTGTCTGTCTGTCTATCTATCTATCTGTCTATCTATCTAGCTACCTATATCCCTTTTAAACATATTTGTTTGGTTGGTGGTTACAAAAAAAAATAGGACATTAATTTTATGCTTATCACATCATTATCATTGTCAGTAGTTTCTTTAGAGATCTGTTTGCAAGACTCTGACCTTGAAGTCTGCATGCAAAATCAACGTTATTGAACTTCTCCCTTTATTTGCCGAACCTGTGGTGCTGTAGCAAGGGGAATTTATGAGGAATGTTCAAAAGGAGATTGAGATGTTTTTAAGAATCTGATTAAAGGAAGGTATGTGTTGCCAAGATTTAAATACTTTACTGTTATTTTAGCTTATTTCCCTTATTGCCTCCATACAAAAGAGTAAGAAAAAATTTTTATATCATTGGAGTAAAATATAAAGTCCTTACTTTGCCTTTGTTGGTCTTCTTTAAGTATGATTACAGTTTTGCCTTGCTTCCTGAAAACAACAACAATATACTTTTAAAAAATATTTTATGACATGGGTGTTCTCACAGGAGACTTCTTAATGCCTTTCACACAATAGCTTCAAACAATCTTCCTATGATTATTTCATATTACTCACTCTCACATGAATTCTAACCAAACTGATGTATTTGATGTTCCTTATACCTAAGCTCCAGCTTTCACCTCTATTCCTTTTCACTTCCCTATCATGCCTGAAATGTTCTTCTTCCTTTCCTGAAAATTTATAGATACCTTTAAGATCTTGCCTGAGTACAACCTTCCCCAGTTCTTACTTTTTTTCCTCATGATGACCATATTAGTAGGTATTTATTCCATGCTTCAGACAAAATAGGTACTTAATCAATGACTATTATATTAAACTTGATTTAAAAAAAAAAAAAAACTTCTTGTTTTATTGATGAGGCAGTTAAGGTCCAAAAGAGGATAAATGACTTTTCCAATGTCACAGAACTTGTACATAGCAAAGTTAATGTTTCAGTATAGGTTTTGTTTTTTATTTCTAAGTCAATCAGTAAGTCACTAAGCATTTACTGAGTGCTTACTCTGAATCAGGCTATGTGCTAAGCATCGGGGATACAAAGACAATTAAAAACAAATTTCATATCCTTGAAGAGAGAGTAAATGGAAGGATAGAAGGTAATTTGAAACAGAAGACCTTAGCAGCTAGTAGAACCAGCAATGACCACTTGAAGAAGGTAGAACTCAACATGTATATTGAAGGAGGCTATGGAAACCAAAAGGTAATGCTTGTGGGTCTAGCATTCCAGGAGTTAATATTAGTCAATACAAACCTAAAGAAACAATACAATACAATACAAACCTAAAGAAATAATCTAATTGAGGTCTGCAAGTAGGCATGTCACTAAGTGTAGGCATTAGATAGGGGGGAGTCAAGTGTGAGAAGACTGGATAGGTAAAAAGGGCCAAATTATGAAGAGCTTTAAATGTCAAATTGAGAATTTTACTTTTTATCATGGAAGATATAGGAAGCCACTGGTGATCATTAAGCAACAGAGTAACATGGTCAGACCTATGCTTTAGAAAAATTACCTTGCAAAATAAATGTTGAATAGATTGAGGTGAAGAGAAAATAACCTAGAAGGCTCTTGCATTAACCTAGGTACAAGTTGAAGAGGGCCTAAACTAGGAGTTTAAAGGAGGTTACCTCCTATTCCTACCTTCACTGAGCCATAACCATATATCAGGCATGTGTATGTATGTGTGTATATGCACCTGTGTGCATATAAACATACATGTGCATATGTGTGTGTTTACATGTATCAATGTGTGTATAAATATATATGTTAAAGACATGTTATAAAGTAAAAATAAGAGCCTATGGGATCATATTGGTCATTCAGGGTGAGTGAGAATAAGGAATTCTTGAGCCTAGGCCTCTGGGAGGACAGTGGTACTGTCAGGAGTGATAGAGAAGTTGTACAAAGGAGAGTATCTACAGAGAAGGACAATAAATTCCCCTTTGGACATGATAAGTTTGAGAGACCTTCAGAAAATACAATACAAGATGTCATAGAGGCAGCTAGAGATGCATGACTGTAGATCAGGCCTAGATATAGAGATCAGAGAATTATCTATAAACATTTTGAGTCCATGACAACCATTTTCGTGGATCATTGTATTGATGAGAGTGCCTAAGTTTTGCTGCTACTGTATACGGCACTCTCGTGCTTCAGCCAACTTCCCTTTTTATCACTTCATTATTTCTACCCAGGCTTCTGTGAAGCTACCTCCGGTGTCATTTGTGACATCCCCCTCAATTGTTGATTCTTTGCCACCACAAAAAGAGCTACCCTAGTATTTTTGTACTTATAGGTACTTGAACTTGTTCTTTGATTTATTTGGGATATAGACCTAGTATTGGTAATTCTGGGTAAGAAGACGTGAGATTTTATAGCCTCAGGGGCATAGTTCTAAATTGTTGCCCAGAATGTTTGGGTTAGTTCACAAGTCTACTAACAACATATTAGTGTGATTATTATTATAATTGTTATTATTATTATTATTATGCCTCTCTTCAGGCACTTGCCATTGCCCTTTTCTTTTATGTTAGACAATCTAATACATATGTGCTGGTATCTTATACTTTATTTTTTATTTTCATTTCTTTAATTATCAGTGATTTAGAGTATTTTTATATGGCTGTTGATAGCTTTGATTTCTTTTTCTGAAAAGTTCCTCTTCATGTCTTTTAACTCTGAACTGGGTAATGGCAATTATTTTTAAAATGTGAAATTTATCAGAGAACAAATTCTTTTTGAATAAACGAATGAACGTTTATAATGATGTATGTAAGTGACTTCTATTTCAGTTGACACTCTTTATAACAAGCTCAATTTCTGAGCATTATTTCTTGGGTCTAGGAGATAACAATTTTCCCAGATTCAAAACTTAAACACTTTGCCTCAATGTATCATTGATAATTTCTTTCTCTTAATTTAAATTCAAGCTTCCCCTCTTATTTTTGTACACACCATCAGTTGTTAATTTTTTTTTCTTTTCAGTTATTTCTAATAATGGAAAGATATTTTAGTCTTCTAGCTACCTCTTCTAAGTTGTAATTACTAAGTTTTGAGTGATGGTGCCTCCAGGAAGGGGCTGTCTTCACTTTTTAGAGATATTTGTAATTTTCCTGGAGTATTATAATTTAAGAAATCATGTTTGTGTGGGGCGGCTAGGTGGCGCAGTGAGTAGAGCGTCGGCCCTGGAGTCAGAAGGACCTGAGTTTGGTTCGAGCCTCAGACACTTAATGCACACACAAAAACCTAGCTGTGTGACCTTGGGCAAGTTACTTAATCCCAATGGCCCTCCAAAAAGCAAAAAAAAAAAATCATGTTTGTGAAGACAAATGCTTAGTATAGCTTAATAATAATAGTAGTAGTAGTGATGATAAAAGTAGCAGGTATATAGCAATTTGAGGTTTGCAAAGTGCTTCATATTTTCTCTTCACAAAAACCCTGGCAGGTAGGTCCTTTTTTTAATATCCACATTTTCAAGGTAAGAAAACTGAGGTAGAGAGAAGTAAAGTGATTTGCCCAGGGACATAAAGCTAATGAATATGAGTCTGGATTAAAACTAAGGACTTTTTTGCTGCTCTAGATCAAGTAATCTATTATTCGTACCAAGTAATTGGTTGTAACTGAAAATCCACTTTCTTTTTATCATATTCATAATTTTACCAGAAATCAGAGAAGAGTACTCACAACCAATGGTCAAGGCATTTTAAATACCAGGATTCTTATTTGTATATTTTAAAATTATTCTGATATCTCCTCTTATAAATCCTATGACACTTAATATTTATTTAGAATATTTTGGTGTTTACCTTTATTACCATTACACAGACATTCTGTCAACATATTATGGAAAAACCTACTATCTCTGAAAAATAATTAAAATTGAAATTCATTGAAATTCTGTCACTTAAGAAAATAATTAAATAATATGCTAATGTTAAGCAAATTAAAAAAAATTATTTCAGTAATATGCAAGGCCTAGTAGACAATGTGATATTTGCTGTTTCAAGCTATTTCTCAAAAGTAGGGAGCCTTAAATTATGCATAATCTTCATTGCTTGTGATTTAAATCTCCAGCATATGAATAGGGCATTAGAAGTTTGAAGAATTCATCTGATCCCTAACTAACAACTTCAGCAATAACTTAACTCAAAGAAATGTTTATTTCAATTGGCCAATCATTCTTACCATGTCACATTATAAATATTAGGGGAAATTAAGCAATCAGGATTTTATTCAAGTTACTCCCATGAGATATTTCTGCATTTTGAAAAGCCTCTACTAACTTCCTGTACCTCTGTTTTTCTATTTTCTGTGCTCCTTTTTTTCCCTGCCCTACACCCAGTCAGATGGAAAACAGAAAACATATACACAAAAGTAGTTCTTTTCTTGAATTTATATGTGTACTGATTTTGATCTCTTATGAGAAAATGACCACACCTATTTTATTTGAGGTATCTGTACATGAAATCGTATATAACTTTCCTTCCTTTTTTTATTTGTATTTATATAAATGAAGATTTTAATCCTGGTAGCCAAGGCTTCCTTGACCCAAAGGGTTAGTGTAAACTATAAATGCCCTTATACTTTCACCCAGGTAGAATATGTAAACTTTGGTATCTCACGGTCACTGAAAAAGTAGCTACCAGTTTCCCCTTTTCAGTGTTCTATCTCACAATATCAGAATGGATTGTAAATAAGTTATGTTTATGGGTCTAGCATTCCAGGAGTTAGGAATAGTAAATACAAATATACAGCATATTAATACTCCAATATATGCACAGTAATATTCCAGTATATACAGAATCTCATTAACATGTGTACATTGGCATGGTGCAAAACAGAAGTCATCTATGCTTTCACATCCTATGAAACTCTTATCTGAATCCTCTGATAAGTTTTGATCCTCTCTGCTCAATTTACATTACCCAATGTGCTTTATAGAATTTCCCCCTAGATCAGGGGTTTACATCTTATGGCTAATGAACCAAACAAAACGTGTTTCATTTTTGTATGTGAGTAAAATAAGAATATTTTATGTATATTTAAATGTGATAAAACTTTATATTAAATTTAAAAAAGACTTTGTAGAGATGATTCTGGGAGGATGGCAGAGCAGGTCAGACAATTCCAAGTTCTCAAGATTTCCGGCCACAAGAGTTAAAATAGCATCTTAGGGCGAATAAAGTGTGTGTGGAGATAAATAAGAATAGTGACACTACCACAATGTTTCTGGCACAATTTGAGAAGATCAGAAGAAAAATTCCAGGATGAGGTTTGGTCCCCATGAAGAGTAAAACACCTTCAGGCTAGGGTCTGCTTTAACAACAAGTGGCAATGGATAAACATCAAGCCCTGGGTCTTGTTGGTTTGAGAGACTGCCTCAGCTCTAGCAAAAGGAACGTTAGCCACCCCAACCCCTGTATCGAGGGAAGTTGGGTGTTTGAACCCCAGAAGATCACAGAAACCTCTATTGACAAGGAATGCCATACCCAGCTGTGCAGAGAAGGGGATGGGGGGGTGGGTGGAAGAGAAAGAACCAAGTGTGTCCTTGTTTGGGGCATTCACAGGAGATTGGAGGTTTGACTTTGCTTCTAGGCTAGAGGGGAGAACTGAAGGTCTGGGGCAAGAGGCACTATTTCCTGTAACCCAGGGCTAGAGGTGATTACAAAAATTAAGCAATTACCCCAGAAGAAAGAATCCAACCACAGAAACTACTATGAAAATAGAGATGACCAAGGTTCATCTTCAGAGGAGAATACTGAAGTAAAGAAACCCCCAAAGAGTAAGATAAAATAGACGCCTGTCCAAAAAAATACATAGAAGATCTTAAAAAATACTTTAAAATCAAATGACAGAGATGGAGGAAAAACTAAAATAGAAAATAAGAATAATCCAAGAAAAACAAGAAGGGCATGAAAGGAGAGTTATCCATTTCAAAAAGATATTCAGAATCTTTTTTTTTTTGGAGGGCAGTTGGGGTTAAGTAACTTGCCCAAGGTCACACAGCTAGGTTTTTGTTTGTGTGTGCGTTAAGTGTCTGAGGTCGGATCTGAACTCAGGTCCTTCTGACTCCAGGGCCGACACTCTACTCACTGAGCCACATCGCCGCCCCGTAAGATATTCAGAATCTTGTGGAAGAAAATGACACCTTGAAAATTTGAATTCGTCAAAGTGAAGCCAGTGAAATTATAAGATATCATGAGATAATTAAACAAAATATTAGTAATGAAAAAAAATAAAAGATAAAATGAAATATCTTATAAGAAAAACAACACGTTTGAAGAATAGATCAAGAAGGGACAATATAAAAATAATCAGACTAAATAAAAGTTATGATTAAAAAAAGAATCTTGACACAATCACATAAGAAATAATTAAATAAATTTATCCTGAAGCATTAGAACAAGGGGGGTGGGGATGGAGAGAAGTAGAGATAGAAAAATCCATCAGTCAGCACTCAAAAGAGATCCTATGAGGAAAACTCATACGAATATCATAGTCAAATTTCAAAAAACCAGATCAAGAAAAATATTAAAAGCATCAAAATTAAAACAATTCAAATATGATGGCGCCATAATTAGAATTACAGAAGACCTTACAGCAGGGACATTAAAGGACCACAGGTCTTGGAACACAACATATTGAAGAGTAAAAAACTGGGTCTCCAGCCAAAAATATCGTACCCTGCAAAGTCAAGTATTATCTTGAACAAAAAGCATTTGATAAACTCTTAGACTTTCAAGACTTTTTTTTAAATCCTGAAATTCATAGAGAACTTGACATACAAGAACCAAGAAAAATATAACGCACTTACAAAAGACTGATTATAAGAGATCCATAAGGACAGACTCTTTGTTTATGTAAAATTTATGTCTGAGATTCTTATTAATTAATTGGGTAGATCATAAGAAAAATTGGGGAAAACCTGAATGTGATATGAATTTTAAAATCAAAAACATTTAGGACCAGCTAAAAAGAGTAATTATTGTATACAAATGAGGTCCAAGATGAAGAATTGATGCAGAGGGATTAGATTGGGAAGGACTGGTATTTCTGGCAGCCCATTTTCATTGGACATAAGTTTAAGAGGGACTAATACATATATATTTAGAAAAGTGTAATTCAGAAGTGATAAATTCAGAAGTGATAAAATGATAGGGTCATAGTGGGGAGAAGACAGGGGAGGGATCTTTAGAAGGGAGAGTGAAGGAACAGGTAAAATAGAAGAGTGTTTAGATTTATGGGAATGGGAGAATGGGGAAGGATCCTTGGAGAGCAAGTAATAGGAGGGCAACCTAGTACGCAGAAGTGAAGTAGAAGAGGCAGTAAGGACAGGAAACAAGAGATATGCACAAACACAAAAACAAAGGTCAGGAAAAATATGTTTGGAAAAGTATATACCTATAAATGTATGTATATATTTATATGTGTGTACATAGCTATAGCTATAGAGAAATATATCTAAACTTTATTGTACCCTTTGGGATAGGGCTTATGGGGAGGGAAAGGAATCAAACAATAAAATTAAAAAAAAACAATTCGTAACTGATCCTAACTGATCCTAGATAAAGAAATAAAATAACAAGATAAGTTATTGTTTCCTGATATAGGCTCTAGAAAAATTAGCATTCAGTAGGAACAAATAAAGCATGTGTGTTATAAATTTGTTACCCTATTATATAACTGGACAAGCTCCTTTTTCTGATGATTTATCTTTTTTAATATGTTATGACAGTTTGCTTAATAAATTGATTATAATACACAAAGCAGATTATTTATTCTCTCTATGCCTCTCTCCAATGACCTCTGAATGACTTTCAATCTTAATTCTTCTGAGATTGTGGTATTTCATGATTCACAGGAATACAGCATTACCAAATGATTATTAAAAATGTTTATAAAGGTAAAATAAAAATACATCATATTTTAATCATGTGATACATCAAAAATTAATAAAAATAGATACTATCAAAAAGACATATAGCTTGGAAAGGAAGTGATCTAATGATGTGCTAAGTGAGTATTAACAAATGGACAGCCATGCATGTAACATTGAGAGTTAGGAGCAGACTCCTAGAATAGAGCATATATCCCCTCAGGAGGATGTTTTGGAATATAAGTACAAAAATTACACAAGATGATACATAGATGAGTTGTAACCATCTATTGCAGAGACTTTAAAGGGCATTAAAAGAAAAATTAGATAAGACAATAAAAGGTAAAGTCAACAGGCTATTTGATTCCTTGTGTTTGATGAATAGCCCAAAACAAAAGGTCCCAAGGCTTAGCTGATGATATCCAAAGGAGTAGGATACAAGGAAAATTGGATATTACTTCAGCAAATATAGGCTGTGGTTATCAGAGTGCCCAAGTAATACTTCTTAGGTTTCAAGAAAACTTTATCAGAATTAAAATAAAATAAGAACACATACATCTGTAGTACAAAGAACATATAGAACAAATAGAACATATCCATAATAGTCATGTTGTAAAAGAAAATGTAGATCAAAAAAACTAAAAAAAATCAAGTAAAATAAATCTGTAGTATTTGTAAATTTAAAGTATTTGCAAATATCCTTGTACATATCTTATTTGAGATATTCCATCAATTAATAGTAATATCACATTTCAGATATTATGCACTCATGATGAGAAATTTCTTTTTTTTTGGAGGGCAATTGGGATTAAGTAACTTGCCCAAGGTCACACGGCTAGGTTTTTGTTTGTGTGTGCGTTAAGTGTCTGAGGCCGGATCCGAACTCAGGTCCTTCTGACTCCAGGGCCGATGCTCTACTCACGAGAAATTTCTTTAAAGCTTCTATGAATCCCTCTTTTTACTCTCCACTTCTGGCTTCTTTGGTTTCATTCTTATTATTGGACAATAATTCTACGAGGATACATTTTAAACAGTATCTTTTTTTAAGAGTGCCAGAGAAGAAAATCACCACCAAACCCTGCTTTATTATTATTATTATTATTATTAATGTTATTTGATGGGTTTTTAAATTTTTTGTATTTATTTAGCATTTATTTTTCCCATTACACATAAAAACAATTTTTAACATTTGTTTTTAAAACTTTGAGATCCAAAGTCTCTCCCTTCTTCCCTCCCCTACTCCATTGAGAAGGCAAACAATTCCATATAAGTCATATATGTGTAGTCATGCAGAACATATCCATAATAGTCACATTGTAAAAGAAAATGTAGATCAAAAAAACTCAAAAAAATCAAGTAAAATAAAATATGCTTCAATCTGTATTCAAACACCATCCCTTCTTTCTCTTGAGATGGATAGCATTTTTTGTCCTAACTCCTTCAGAGTTGTATTGATGAGAATAGGTAAATCACTCACAATTGATTATCTTACAATATTGCTATTACTTTGTACCCAGTACATTTCACTTTGCATCAACCCATGGAAGTTTTTTCCAGATTTGTCTGAGAGCATCCTGCTCATCATTTCTTATGGTATAAATGTATTCCATCATAATTATATACCACAACATGTTCACCCATTTCACAATTGATGTGTATCCCTCACTTTCTAATTCTTCACCCCAAGAAAAGAGGTGCTACAAATATTTTTGTCCTTTTCCTTTTCCTTTTTTATCTCTTTTGGGATACAGAGCTAGTAGTGGTATTGCTATGTCAAAGGGTATACATGTTTTTATAACCCTTAGGGAATAGTTCTAAATTGCTCTACAGAACAGTTTAATCAGTTCACAACTCTGACAACAATGCATTAGATATCCCATTTTTTCCCAAATCTCTTCACAATTTGTCATTCAACTTTTCTGTCCTATTAGTCAATCTAATAGGAATGAAATTATACCTCAGAATTATTTTAATTAGCTTTTCTCTAATCAATAGTGAATTATAAAATGTGTATATGGCTGTTGATAGCTTTAATTGCTTAATCTGAAAATTGATTATATATTTTGATCATTAATCAATTGGGGAATTCTTATTTTTGTAATTTTTTTTTTTTAAAGCAATTGGGGTTAAGTAACTTGCTCAAGGTTACACGGCTAGTCATTTGATTTATGCGTGGGTGCTCATTTTCTGAGGCCGGATCTGATCTCGGGTCATCCCAACTCCGAGGCCGGCTCTTACTCACTGCGCCACCTAGCCGCCCCTTTAGGGCAATTGGGGTTAAGTAACTTGCCCAAGGTTACACGGCTAGGTTTTTGTTTGTGTGGATTAAGTGTCGGAGGCCGGCTCCGAACTCAGGTCCTTCTGACTCCAGGGCCGGCGCTCTATTCACTGAGCCACCTAGCCGCCCCTATTTTTGTAAATTTAACACAGTTCTCTATATGTTAAAGAAATGAGATCTTTATCAGAAAAACTTGATTCAAATATTTTTTTCATGTTTAGTATAGCTAAATGCATTTCCCTCTCTCTTATGCTCCCTATCCCCATTTACTCAATTCTTTCTCCTTTCACCCTGTCCCTCTTTAAAAGTGTTTTGCTTCTGCCTACCCCTTCCCCCAATCTTCCCTCCCTTCTATCTCCCCCACTTCTCTTATTTCCTTCCAGACCACTTTCCTGTAGGGTAAGATAGATTTCTATACACAATTGAATATGTATATTTTTCTCTCTTAAGCCAATTCTTTTTTTTTTTTTTTTGGAGGGCAATTGGGGTTAAGTAACTTGCCCAAGCTCACACGGCTAGGTTTTTGTTTGTGTGCCGGATCTGAACTCAGGTCCTTCTGACTCCAGAGGTGGCGCTCTACTCACTGTGCCACCTAACTGCCCCAATCTTTAAGCCAATTTTGATGAGAATGTTCACTCAGGACCCCACTCATCATCTCAGCTGTAAAAGATTTTTCTTGCTTCTTGTATGTGAGATAATTTACCCCATTCCACCTCTCCCTTTCTCTTTCTCTCAGTACATTCCTCTCCTTCTCCTTAATTTTATTTTCTAGATATCATCCCTTCATATTCAACTCACACTCTGCTCTCTATATATTCCTTCAAACTAACCTAATAATGAGAAAGATCTTGTGAGTTACA
Source organism: Gymnobelideus leadbeateri (assembly GCA_011680675.1). NCBI lineage: Eukaryota > Metazoa > Chordata > Mammalia > Diprotodontia > Petauridae > Gymnobelideus > Gymnobelideus leadbeateri. The sequence continues at coordinate 47,014 of WOXC01004542.1, forward strand.
ATTATCATCTTTCTAAGTAGACATGTAAGCAGTTTAACTTAATAAGTCCCTTATCATTCCTTTTTCGTGTTTACTCTTTCATGCTTCTCTTGAGTCTTGTCAAATTTTCTATTTAGCTGTGTTTTTTCTTTTCCTTAAGAATGAATGGAATACCCTTTTCTCATTGAATGTCCATTTCTTCCTCTCATGGATTATACTTAGTTTTTCTGGGTAGGTGATTTTTTTGTTTTAAACCTAGCTCCTTTGGCCTCTGGGATATCATATTCCAAGCCCTCCAATCCCTTAATGAAGAAACTGCTAAATCTTGTGTTACCCTGATTGTGGTTCCACAGTACTTGAATTGTTTTTTTTGCTTTTTGGAGGGCAATTGGGGTTATGTAACTTGGCCAAGGTCACACAGCTAGGTTTTTGTTTTTTGTTTGTTTGTTTGTTTGTTTGTTTGTTTGCATGTGTTGAGTGTCTGAGGCCGCATCCAAACTCAGGTTCTTCTGAGTCCATGGCCAGTGCTCTACTCACTGCGCCACCTACCCCCCCCCTTTTTTTTGACTACTTGCAATATTTCATCCTTGATCTGAGAACTATGGAATTTGACCATACTATTCCTGGGAGTTTTCGTTTTGGGATCTCTTTGAGGAGGTGATCAGTAGATTCTTTCAAATTCATTTACCTTCTAGTTTTAGAATATCAGGGCAAGTTTTCTTGATAATTTCTTGATGTGCATTAAAAATTATTGTTGTTGTTGTTGTTGTTGTTGTTGTTGTTGTTGGTTTTTCAGTCAGAAAAATTGAATGGTAATAGAATCACACTGTATCAAGTTCATTCACCCACTTTTTTCTGGTCACTTGACCACCTCTTAAATAATCAATTTTACTCTAATCTTGTTAATAAGCCTAAGGGAAAAACTTAGACCCCTACTTTAATCAGGTAGACCCATTGACTGCTGACAAGATAATTCACCAGATATCTTATCTTGTTCTAACACCTGTAAAGTCCAAGTAGAATCCTTTTAGAGTCTGATTTCTCACAGAAAAGTAAATGATATTATGTTTAAATTCAGATCTGAAATTTAGTAGAGGAGTAAAGAGAGAATAGGGCCTTTAGCTTCTGCAAGTAAGCATCTTCAAGAACACTCTCTAGCTAGTGGTGGTATGAAAATTTCATTCAGTTGTGGATAGGAGATGGAGAAGAATATGAAATATATGCCAGTAATTGCATGTGACCAAAATGGGGGAGGAGGAAGAATTATTCTGTAAATCAATATTCAGTGCTTCTAAAAGCTTCCTTGATTTTCCTGTTATTTTTAATTTTCAAATGATTCCTTGTAGAGATATAGAAAGAAGCATATTAAATAAATCTGGAAATGATAACCTCTTAGATGACAGATTCCAATTTCAAAAATATTTTAGAAATTAGAATAAGCTAAATGTAATTGAATGAGGGTTAATAGGGATGTATATACAATCCTGCCTCAGTTTCCAGAAATTGTTTGCCCAAATGCTAGTTGTCTTTCACAAAGAGTTCCTCTATATAGTTCCTAAGCACTGTAGTAGACTGAAAGTTCAGTGCAAACCAACAGTGCAAAGCAATATGGCAATGAAAAAGATTAAACTGATTCTTCCTTGGTTCTGTTATTTCATTAATATGAATATTCTTTCTAAGACATTGCAAAATGCAATCTGATCTTTTCCTTTTATGGGATTCTTGCCTATATCTATACATTAAACTTAACTTCCATAAAAGCTTGTCAGAATATTAGAAGTCATGTGTTTATTTCTTTTTCATGAATATTATTCCCTTCCCTCCATCTTACTCTTTTCTGCTCTCTTAATTTTAATTCTTTCTTCTTCTGTTTCCTCTCTCTCTATCCACTCTTTCTTTCTTTTTGTATCCATGTCACTTTGTTCTGTCTCTCTGTATCTTTCTATCTCTCTGTGTATTTCTCCAAGATTTTCTTTCTCTTTCTCTCTGCCTCTCTATTTTTGCTTGTGTCTTCATCACTCTCTATTTCTCCATATGTGCCTCTCTGTATTCCTGCCTCCTTTCCCATTTCCTCCTCTCTCTTACCTTCTCTCTTCCTTTCCCTCCCTCTACTTCTTTCTCCCATACTTCCTCCACTCTCTCTTTCCTCCATCTCTGTCCTTTCTCCTTTTCATCTGCGTCCACCTTCTCAACTCCAGATTTACTCACTTTTACCCTGGACTACAACTTTAATTATTTGGGTCCTGTGACAATACTTAAGCTGAACACTTTGGGGTTCACTTTGCTCTTGAATTTTGTTAGGAAATGCTTCAAATGAACAAATTGATTCCCCTTCCCCAGAAAAATACTGTCATTCACAAATTTGAATATCTAAATAACTTCATTGTTTCTAATTCCTTTTTCATCTGGTCTATCTTAGAATTTAAGTCAATGTCATATACTCTTAATAAGTATAGATACTATATTTATTATTATTATTGCTTTTTTGGAGGGGGAAGGTAGGGCAATTGGGGTTGTGACTTGCCCCAGGTCACATGGCTAGTTTTGTGTTTAGTGTCTGAATCCAGAGCCAGTGCTCTATTCACTGCTCCACCTAGCTGCCCCTTGATACTATATTTATGACTAGCTTGCCAATAGTAATCAAATAGATATGGAATAAAGATATTTTTTGCTGTGAACTTTCTCAATGGATCTTGTTTGATTTTAACATATGAGGAGGAGAGAAGTCACTTAAGGAAAACGTACAAGACAATTTTTTTGTTCTACAGAATTAAGTGATTTTCTATAATCAAGTCATAAAATTGTGACATATGATATTTTCTTTAACATTCAGTCATTTGTGTGACTATAAAGATGTATACACTGTACATTTAATATCTGACAACTTTCATGTTCCCTCGTACACATATATCTGATACCATTGTCATGTGTATGTGTTAGTAGGTATTCATTTCTCTAAACTAAATTTGTACTATAGTTTGACAATTGAGTAAATTATCTATCTTATAAAAATAACCCATATAAATTGGACATACTAATATGGCATGTCTATGTTAGAGATAAGATAGAGATGAAAATATAATTCATTGACAGCTAATCCAGGAAATTTTCTTTAGAAGCTTTCTCTTACTCTGGCAGTAATATATTTTGAAACCAATTTAAAACCAAAGGTTTGGACCAACATTCAGAACAATTGTTACTATAAAGATAGTTCTGCTTATTGCTACATAAATGAATTAATTCATCAAAAATATATCATATTGCTGTTTTGTGGATTTAACCATGTACTTTTAATAACCTATTTTTTTTGTCAGTAAATATAATGTTGAGAAAATACATATGTTCTGGGAATATGGTGCAGTATGTCAGGAAATTCCAGATTTCCTTTATAAACAGATAGAAAATCACCATGAAATGAATATCAATCAGCAAAAATAAAGGGGTAAAGCAATTGTCCTCCTAAGATATCTTGAGAGGACTTCAGAGAAGATTCTAATGGCTGAAGTTTGGTCTGAAAGATGTGTAAACAACTCCAGGTTCACTCCACTTAATCAACAAATGGTAAGCTCTAAGGAAAGCAGACTAGACCTAAAGAAATTTCACTGTAATTTTCTTTTTTTCCCCTCTTTTTCCCAGTTTATTTATTTATTTTTAGTTTTCAATATTCATTTCCACAAGATTTTGGGTTACAAATTTTTCTCACTATCTCCTAGTAGGGCAAGATGGATTTCTGTACCCTAGTATCTGTATATCTTATTTCCCACTTGCATGTAAAAAGCAAACTTTTAAAAATATTTTTGAAACTTTCCAGATTTTACCCTTCTTCCTTCCTCACCCACCCCCACTGGGAAGATAAGCAATTCACTATATTTTGTACATGTGTAGTTATGGAAAATATTTCCATAGTAATTATATCATGAAAGATTATAATTCTCTCCATCCTATCCTGACCCGCACTTATTCTATTTTCTCCTTTGACCCTGTCCCTTTTTCAAAAGTGCTTGCTCCTAACTACCCTCTCCCCCAAAGTGCCCTCCGTTTTGTCATTCCCCCTCTTAACCCTTACCCCCCCTTTTTCCTGTGGGGTAAGATACTAAATTGACTGCGTATGTTATTCCCTCCTTAAACCAAATTCAATGAGAGTAAGGTTGTCCTATTTCCTTTTACCTTCCTGCTCTTCCCCTCCATTGTAACAGTTTTCTCTTGCCTCCTTTATATGAGATAATTTACCCTAATCTATCTTTCCCTTTCTCTTTCTCCCAATATATTCCTCTCTTACCTCTTAATTTTATTTTTTAGCTATCATCCCTTCATATTCAACTCATCCTGTGCCCACTGTCTATGCATACATATACATACATATACCCACACTCACATATATATATATATGTATTATGTGTGTATGTATGTATATATGTATATATGTATATATATGTATATATATATATATATATATATATATATATATATATATTCCCTTCAACTGTCCTCAAACTGAGAAAAGTCTTATGAGTTACAATTATCATTTTTTTCCATGTAGGAATGTAAATAGTTCAACTTTAATAAGTTCTTTATGATTTCTTTTTCCTGTTTATCTTCTCATGATTTTCTTGCTTCTTGTATTTCAAAGTCCCATTTTCTGTTTAGCTCTGGTTTTTTAATCAACAATGTTCAAAAAACCCCTATTTCATTGAATGATATATGCTAAGTAGGTGATTCTTGGTTTTAATCCTAGCTCCTTTGACCTCCAGAATATCATATTCCAAGCCCTTCAATCTTTTAGTGTAGAGGCTGCTAGGTCTTGTGTTGTCCTAATTATATTTCCACAATATTCAAATTCTTTCTTACTGAATGCTTGTAATATTTTCTCCTTTACCTGGGAACTCTGGAATCTGGGTGTAATATTCCTGGGATTTTTCTTTGGGGGATCTTTTTCAAGAGGTGATTGATGTATTCTTTCACTTTCTATTTTGCCCTCTGGTTATAGACTATCCAGGCAATTTTGCTTTAAAATTTCTAGAAAGGTGGTGTCTAAGCCCTTCTTTTGCTTATGGCTTTCAGGTAATCCAATAATTTTTAAATTATCTCTCCTGGATCTATTTTCCAGGTCAGCTGATTTTCCAGTGAAATATTTCCCATTGCTTTCTATTTTTTTCATTTGTTTTGATCTGTCTTATAGAATCTTCATTTCTCATAAAATCATTAGCTTCCAATTGCTCCAATCTAATTTTTTTTTATTTTTTTTTATTTTTTTTTATTTTTTTAAATTAATTTATTAGTTTAGTTTCAGTTAACAAGATTCAATTCCATAGTTCCTTGATTTTCAAATTTCCTTTACTTCCCTCCCCCCTCCCCTCATGACATCATATAGTACAGTATAGGGTCTGCAAATGCATTCATATTAAACATTATTCCAATTACAAAGGCATATTGTACTAGGTGGGATGAAAGATGGTAAGGAAGAAGTAAAACCAAACAATGAGAAGAACAAGATCATTTAGTTTGCTTCCATCAGGATTCAGGCTCAGTTCTTTCTAGTTATATCTCTGGATGGCGCATTTCTCACTTTCTTGAGTCATTCGGGATTAACTTATATCACTGCATTGCTGAAAAGAGTCCAGTCTGTCATAGTTGGTCATCACAAATATGGTATGTCTGTGATTGTATACAAATTTCTTCTGATTCTACTCTTCTCGCTAAGCATCAGTTTTGCTCCAATCTAATTTTGAAGGAATTATTCTCCTCACTGAGCTTTTGAATTCTTTTTCCATCTGGAAAATTTGGCTTTTTAAGGTCTTATTCTCTTCATTGAGTTTTTGGGCCTCTTTTGCTACTTGGGCTAGTATATATATATATCCTTTAACAGGCTGCTGAATCACTTTTCATGTTTTTCTTGCATCATTCTCATTTCTCTTCGAAATTTTTCCTCCACTTCTCTTACTTGATTTTCAAAATCCTCCTTGAGCTCCTCCATGGCCTGTAACCAATTCATATTTTTGATATGAAGCTTTTGATGCAGGAGTGCTGACTTTGTTTTCTTCCTCCCACTCTATGTGTTGATACTGTGTCCCCCCAAAAATGATTCTATCATCTGTTTGTGCTTCCTCTACTTGTTTATATTCACAGCCAATTACTTGACTTTGGAGTTCTTTGCCATGGCAGAACTCTGCTTCCAGATTACAAACAGCTATGTCCTAAATAAGACTTGTTCCTTTTCTAGTGGCACCTGGGGCTCCTGTGAGGGAAATGTAATAAAAGTCTCCTGACTGAAAAGCCTGAGTTTATGGAACAAAAAAAAAATTCTCAACTGCATATATGGGAACAGGCAATTAATCTGTGATTTCAGTGTTATGGAAAGTTCCAGATAATAAAATACCTTCCACTAATATAGATCAGCATCTTCTCTTCAACTTATGCTTTTAGAGGAAACCCAAGATCACAGATGTCAGACACACAGTTCATGCACAACCCTCCCCAAGTATGTTCCAAAAGAGATTAAATTTTAATTTGTAAATAGTTTTTAAAAAGAAGTAAAAATACAATAAGACATATATTTTAAAATGAAGTCAATATGTAGCCTTCACGGATCCTTATATGTGGTTTAGTGGTCATGGTTTCTACTTGAGTTTGGCATCATTGCTTTAAATACTGATAGGCAAAGTTATTTTCTCTAGGTCACACAGTCAGGGTATGTTACAGGGAGAAGGTGGACCAAAGTCTTCCTATATTTTAAGCCAGATATCTATGTACTGGGCTACACCTCAATTTATTTTTCTCCTCTTACTGCTAAAGCTAACATTTGTAGTACCAAATTGAATACAAGGGTGATAATTAACGTCCTTGTTTAACCCCTTAAACTTATGGGAAATACTTCTAGCTTATCCCCATTACATTAAATACTTATTGATGGTTTTAGGTAGGTGTTACTTATCATTTTAAGGAAGACTCCATTTATTCCTATGCTTTCTAGTGTTTTTAATAGGAATGGGTCGTGTATTTTGTCAAAAACTTTTTCTGCATCTGTTGAGACGATCAATTGTTTTCTATTAGTTTTGTTGTTGGTATGACCAATAATGCTGATAGTTTTACTAATATTGAACTAACCATGCATTCCTGGAATAAATTCTCCCTGACCAAAGTGTATTTTTCTTGTGGTAAGTTGCTATCATCTTTTTGCTAATATTATATTTAAAAATTTTTACCTCTCTATCCATTAGGGAAATTGCTCTATAATTTTCTTTCCCTTTTTTACCTCTTCCCAATTTAAGTATCAGTACCATACTGTATCATAAAAAGAATTTGGTTGGACTCCTTCTTCACCAATTTTCCCAAATAGTCTCTATAGTCTTGAAATTAATTGTCCTTTAAATGCTTCATAGAATTAACTTATCTTTCCATCTAACCCTGAAGATTTTTTCCTGGAGAGTTCATTGATGGCTTCTTCAATTCTTTTTCTGAGATGGGTTTATTTAAGTATTTTACTTCCTCTTCTGTTAATCTTGGCAATTCATATTTTTGTAACTATTCATTTTAGTAAGATTGTCAAATTTATGAGCACATGATTGGGCAAAATAATTCCTAATTATTGTTTTAATTTTCTCTTCATTGGAGGTGAATTCACCCGTTATATTTTTGATACTGGTAATTTGGTTTTCTTTCTTTTCTTAATCAAATTGACTAAAAGTTTATCAATTTTATTGTTTTTTCCCATAAAAAGCTCTTAGTTTTATTTATTAGTTCAATAGTTTTCTTCATTTCAATTTTATTAATCTTTCTTTTGGTTTTCAGTATTTCTAAAATGGTATTTATTTGGGGATTTTCAATTTTTTCTTTATCTAACTTTTTTAGTTACCTGCCCAATTCATTTATCTTTTTTCTCTCTTTCATTCACATAAACATTCAGAGATATAAAACTTTCCATAAGAAGTACTTTCTCTGAATCCCATAAGTTATATCGTGTCATTTATTGTAATTCTTTTCAATGAAGTTATCGATTGTTTCTGTGATTTATTTTTTACCCACTTATTTAAATTTCCAATTAAGTTTTCATCTATCTTTCCATGGCCCTTTATGACATATGATTTTATTGCATCATGATCTCAAAAGCATGCATTTACTATTTTTGTCTTTCTGTACTGACTTGTGAAGTTTTCAAGCCCTATATGTGGTCAGATTTTGTGTATATGTAATGTACTCCTTGAGAAGAAGATATATTCCTTTTTATCCCCATTTAATTTTCTCCAAAGATTTATCATATCTATCTTCTCTAAAATTCTATTCACCTCCTGGATTTCTTTCTTGTTTATTCTGAGGTTAGATTTATCAAGTTCAGAGAGGGGGAGGTTGATAGTACAGTTTTTATATTTCTTCTTATAACTCCCTTAACTTCTCCTCTAATAATATGGATGCTATACCACTTGGTACACACACACACACACACACACACACACACACACACACACACACACACACACATATATATACATATATATATATATAAAATAATGGTTTTTACTTCATTTTCTATGGTAAACAACATATTGTAGGATTAGGGTTTTTAATCCACTCTGATACCCACCTTCATTTTGTGGGAGAATTCATCATATTCCCATTCACAGTTATGATTACTATCTGTGTCTTTTTCTCCATTCTATTTTCCTCCCCCCATTTATGCTTTTATTTCTCCCTTCTTCCTCCCCCTCCTTAGTAGAGTTTTGCTTTTGACTAACACCTCCCTCAACCCCCCCCAACAGTCTCTTTCCCTTTTCTTACCCTTTTCTCTTACTACTTATTCCCAACTTTCTAACACCCCCCCTTTCTTTTCCCTTTCCCCTTGTACTGCCTGTAGGGAAAATTTGATTTCTTTATTTGACAGAGTATGTTATTCCTTCCTTGTACTAAATTCAATGATAGTAAATCTCAACTGTGCTCTTCTCCCTCGTTTCTTTACCTTTACTATAATAAGTTGTTGTGCCTCTTTGTGTGATGTAATTTACCCTTTCCTGCATCTACCTTTTCACTTCTCCTATTACAATTCCTGTGCACCCCTTATTTAGATTTTTTTTCTTCACATCAGTTTATACTCACACCCACTGTGTAGGTATATCCCTTTTAAATCTTGTAATAAACATGCCATTCTCAAGATTAACAAGTATCATCCTCCCACATAGGGATATAGATAATTTGCCTTTATTGAATAATAAGGGTTTTTTTTTCCTCCCTTTTTCTCCTGTTTAACTTTTTATGCCTTTCTTGAGTTTTGTATTTGAAGATAAAATTTTCTGTTGATCTCTGGCCTTTTCATCAGGAAGGTCTGGAAGTCCCTTATTTTATTGAATGTCCATCCCCTTGCCTGAAAGATTATGCTCAGTTTTGCTGGGTAGCTGATCGTTGATTGTAGTCTAAACTCCTTTGCCTTATGTTATATCATATTCCAATCCCTTAGACCTTTTAAAGTAGAAGCTGCAACTGTGAGATCCTGACTGTAGTTCCACAGTATTTGAATTGTTTTATTTTGTTTTGTTTTTCTGGCTGCTTGCTATATTTTCTCCCTGACCTGATAATTCTGGAATTTGGCTACAATATTGCTTGGAATTTTCAATTTGGGATCTCAGGAGGTGATTGGTGGATTCTTTTGATTACTGTTTTACCCTCTGGCTCTAGGACATCAAGGCAGTTTTCCTTGATGATTTATCAGAAGATACTGCTCAGGCTCTTTTTTTCATCATGGCTTCCCAGTAAACCAATAATCTTAGATTATCTCTCCTGTGTCTATTTTCCAGGTCAGTTTTTTTTTTTTTGATGGTATTCTACTTGCCCAATTCTAACTTTAAATGAATTTTCTTCAGTTGGCTTCTGTACCTCCTTTTCCATTTGACCAATTTTACTTTTCAATGAGTTATTTTATCCAGTTAAGATTTGTACTTCCTTATACATTTCACCAATTTTTAAAGATTTGTTCTCATCAGTGATTTTTTTTCCATTTTTTCCGTTTTAAAATAATTGGTCATTTTATCTTTTATCTCTCTAATTTGACTTTTAAAATCCTCCTTGAGCTCTTACAAGGATATTTTTTGGACTTGATACAAGTTCATATTCCCTTTTGAGCTTTCAGATGGGGGTATAGTGTCAATGCTGTCCTCTCCTGAGTTCACATTTTGGCCCTTCCTGTTTCCATAATAGGATTTTATGGTCTTTCTTTTTTCTAGCTTGCATCTTCATTTTGATTGCTTTTTTTCCCCCTGGCTTTTAAAGTGGATCTCTGCTTCTGGGATATAGAGAGCTCTGTCCCAAGCTTCTTGTGCTGGGAGATAGGGGTCTGGTTCCTGACTTTGCTGTAGCCTCTGGTTCTGCCAGCTAGAAACTATATAATGCTGCAGATCACTGGATACTGAGCTGGAACTGGCTGGTGTGTATTAAGGATCTTGGCCAGGACATGTCTTTCTGAGTTTCCCAGGAGTTATACTGAGCTCACAGCATGAGATGTAGGGGAAGGAAATTGGCCACTGGAAGTTTCCTCTTTCCCTAGGGCTGCACTATAGCATGGATAGCCTCAACCATCATCTGTGCTAGTTTCTGCCAATTCTGATGATTTGTGAAGGCCCACCTGGGCTCCTGTTGTCGGTGCTTGCCATTTCCTTTGCTGGTTCACCGAGGTAGGGCTTTCGGGGCCACCTCCCATCCTGTACTGGTCCCCTTTAGCCACAGCCAACGGGACCTTACCTGTCAATCTCCATAGCCTCTCAGTCTAAAAGACTGCTGTACCCCTGTGGCTGCTTGCTCCCCTATTCCAGGATTTTCCTGGAGCAATATTCTCTGTGTTTTTCAGGGTCATCAAGGTAGGGATGAGAGCACTTACAGCTTACTCTGCCATCTTGACTCCTCAGTGTTCAAGTAGGGGACTTTCAAACATTTAGTCTCTGGGCTGATAGCCCCTGGAGTAACTGCTGCTGCTTCTACTAGCTCTGTACTTTAGTCTCATCACGCTCTGACAGACCCTGTCCTATGCTGAGAGGTTTGGAAATCATTACTGTAGGTGATTCAGCTTGATGAACACTGATTGTACTCTACTATGGTTGGGTGTAGACCTACATACTCTGAGCTCTCCCAGAATAGTGCAACAGGGTCTTTCCTTTAACCAACTGAACTCTCTTGGGCTGGAAATCTGCCACACTCTGTCTCATAGTGGATTCTGCCACTCTGAAATTTGTTCATATTCACTTTTTTAGATATCTGAAATAATTTGTGAGAGAGGTCAGGTATATCCCTGCTTTTACTCTGCCATCTTGGATCTGCCTCTCTATCTATATGATTTAAAAAATTTTTAAAAATGAATATTTACGACATTTTATTTAAGGAATGATTTTTTCTTATTTGTTGCAAATAGTATTTAGGTATGCTGCTTTCCAGTCTCTTGATGACCAATTTGCACATTGCTTCAAGTTTCCATAAGCGTTTACTCATTTCTACCAAAGTTTGAGCATTCTACTTCATCAATTGATTTAGACCTGAGGGATGAAATAAAAGTTCTTAGCTGAGTTCTTGAAAGCTTACAAAGATGTACCTCGAAATATTGTGACAAATGACATTGAATTGACCAATATATTCCTAAATACATCAGTATACACAAGGTCAGTTAAGGGATATTATATTATTTCTGAAATAGGAAAGGAAGGAAAACAAGAAAGAAATTCAGGATAATCAGTGTTTTTATGCAGTTACCTATGCGGTATATTGCATCTTCTATCAGTTCTAGTATAAGTTCTTACTGAATTTTACTTTTGATACCCTTTATAAGAGGACGGAACTCAACCCCTTCTATTAAGCGATGGCTGTGAGAGAATTATCTCAGGTAAAAAACAAACACATTTTCCTAGATTCTAAGCTTCTTGAGGGAAGGGCACTGTCATTTATCTTTCTATCTCCAACACCTAGAACAATGTTAGTTGGTGTTCACTAGGCATCTTTTAAAAAAAATAATTTTTGCCACCAAAGATACTATTTTGAGGGGACTGGAAAAGATAAACTTACATTCTTCCTTTCTAGTTATCAGTAGTGATAGGAATGGATAGCATGGTATCATCATAAGTCTAGGCAGCTGGAGTACAGTGTGGTGAAAGCAGGAAAAGTAGATCCAAGATCCAGAGCACTGAGAGAGTTTGTGTTGAGATATGGGACTTCTGCTAATTTTCAATAGGCCATTTTTCTTGGGTTATCTTACTTTCCTGATAAAATGAGTTAGTCATAGCCATGTAGAAGAATCCGTTGAGATTTTCTTATACATACATACATGCATACGTATCCCAAACTTTACTTAATAGATATATCTCTAACAATAGCATAAATAAACTTTTTGCCTCTTAAATCAGATTATTTCAATGTACTTGGTGGATTTGTTATCTAAAATCACTTTTACTTAAGGATTTGTTTCTTCATGTAATCTGGGCCCTTGTCTGCATTTACAAACTCATGGTTATAGCTATAGAGAAAGCAAAAGTTTAAAAAAATATTTTACTATGTCTTAAATGTATATCATTATCACAGACAAAGTAGGAATTCCATCCAAAACTACCAGGAATGGATTCTTGCATTCTATCCAAAAAAGAGGAGGCAAAAAAATACCATTTTATGCCCCCATTATTTTCTTCTCTACATCCAGTTACAACCCTTAGAAAGACAGGAGATAAAAACCTGTCTACACAGGTGTGGCCAATATTGATACATTAACTTATAATTGAACACATTTCAATTTGGATTATACACCTAATAATCTTCCTCAATCAAGTTATTATAATTGTTATTTTTAGTGAAATCAATTGTAGAGGAAAGAAAATAAATGTCAAGCCATATTTAGACTAGGGGAGTAGACTGTTACCAAAGGCCTTGGCCATTTTTAATCAATCAGGCCACTAACATTAAACACATACTATCTGCCAGTTAGTGTACTAAGCACTGGGTATACAAAGAAAGCCAAAAGGTATCAAAAGCTCCCTCAAGGAGCTCACACTCTATTGGGGGAGAGAACAAATATATATATATATATATATATATATATATATATATATATATATATATATATATATATATATATATATAAGACATATACAAGTTAAATGTAAAAATCAACAGAGAAATTACTATCCCTCTCCTATCTCCTCCTTTTGAAAAAAGTACATTGATATCTAGATAATAGAAATATTAATTTCTTTTCCTTTGGAATCTTCTGAAAGGATGGAATGTGATGAAGATATTACTAAAGTTGCAAAACTAAAATGTAAATGTGTGTAAAAGGTCTTAAGGCCTAAATATTAAATTAAATTATTAATAACATTCTTATTTGAAAATACATAATTTTCTGAATGAATAATGTTATATTTTCAATAAAAATTGTGCTTTGTTTTTAAGGAATCTGGGAAATACAGGGCAATTTGAAACTTTCTTGAACTTTTAAGTCATTTTGTTTTATGCTATATTTTTGTGTTTTATATACGTAGATACATACATGTATATGTATATATATCTGAATATGTGTATATGTGCACTTTTATATATACCCTCCAGAAAATGGAAATATCATGTTTATTTTAGTTTGAAGTCATTTGTTATGGAATAACAGCTACACCTTGTGTTACTCTGAGATATTGCCACTAAACATTTTTGAAGTCCATTAATATTTTGCATAATTTAGTTAACCTATTCAACCACCCACCCTAGCCCCATACCCAGTACTATCACCATTCTCTGAATATTTATGCCATTGAGGAAGAGTGAGAACAGTACATTATGGCCAAGCACTCAGTAGGACATAGCTGGTAGTGAACCATATGTAGTAATGACCCCTACAAAGAGATTTCCATACCCTGTCTCTCCATTCCCATACATAATAATCAAACTTGCAGTTACTGTCTGCTTTGGCTCTTTGCTGCAGAGTTTACATAGTCTAGGATCTGGAAATTTCTGTTACCTGGCAAGTCTCCCCATAAGCTTACCCCTATTCAATTCAAATTTAGACTTCTATAGTACAATTGTCTTTCCCACCCAGTTCTAATGTGCCCCTTAGAACTCCAGTTCAGTTATACAACTCTTTTCCATCTTAATTAGATAATATCACTATAGGAAAGTCCAAGAAGGTCAGTGTTGCTGCTAAGAGAGCAAGTGGCCAAGGAAGTTGTTCAGAAAGTAGATGGAGGGCATCATTCTAAATTCTCTTGGTTGAGAAGCAGAATTTCCAAAAAGTATCTGAATTTTTTTTTTTGCATTTTGGAGGGCAGTTAGGGTTAAGTGACTTGCCCAAGGTCACATGGCTAGTTTTTGTGTTAAGTGTCTGAGGCTGGATTTGAACTCAGGTGCTCCTGACTCCAGGGCCAGTGCTCTATTCATTGTGCCATCTAGCTGTCCCTATCTGTGAAAAATTTGATCTAGAGGGAAAGGATTCTGGGAAGATGGCAGGATAGGTCAGAAAAATCTGAGCTCTCAAGATTTCCCCCCACAAAAGAGTTAAAATAGCACCTTAGGGAAAACAAAGTGTGGGTGGAGATAAATAAGAACAGAGGCCTAACTGGGGTCCTTCTAGCACAATTTGAGAGGGTCAGAAGAAAAATCCCAGGTTGAGGTTTGGTCCCTTTGATGAGTAAACTCCTTCAGGCTAGGTTTTGTTTTAACTGTAAGTGGTTAACCTCTTAAACAATAAGCAACAAGCCCTGGGGTTAGTTGTTTTGAGAGGCTGCCTGAGCCCCAGCCACAGGAACTTCTACTCCCAGTCTAGGGAGGATAGTTGGCAGTCTGAGCCTGGGAAGAATGAAGGAACCTTTGATGACCAGGAATGCCAGACCCAGCTGTGCTGTAAAGAGCCATGGGGGTGGAAAGGAACCAACACACAACTGGTGAGTGCAGAAGCAGTGGGGCAGAAAGCCCCTGATTGTGGGCACTTATGGGAGACTGGAGATTAGGTTTTGCTTCCAGGCTAGAGGAGAGAACTGAAGATCTGGCGCAAGAGATACCATTTCCTATAACCCAGGGCTAGAGGTGACTATATATAATTAAGCTACCACTACAAAAAATACACAAAGGAGAAAAAATCCAACTATAGAAACCTATTATAGGAATAAAGATGACTGGGGTTCATCTCCGAAGGAGGATATTTAAATGGAGAAACCCCCAAAGAGTAACATCAAATGGTCAGCAGACCAAAAAGAATTCATAGAAGATCTTTAAAAAGACTTTAAAAATCAAATGACAGTGATGGAAGAAAAACTTAAAAAATGTATAAGAATACTCCAAGAAACAAGAAGGCTATGGAAGGAAAGTCAACCAATTAGAAAATGAGATCCAGAATCTTAAGGAAGAAAATGCCACCTTGAAAATTAGAATTGGACACAGCAAAACCAGAGAAAGTAAAAGAGATCAAAAAAGATTAAACAAAATATCAATAATGAAAAAAAAAATAAAAGACAACGTGAAACAACTTATAAGAAAAACAACAGATTTGAAGAATAGGTCAAGAAGAGAAAATGTAAAAATAATAAGACTAGCTGAAAGTTACAATAAAAAAAGGATCTTGATACAATAATATAAGAAACAATCAAAGAAAATTGTACTAAAACAGAACGAGGGAAAGTAGAAATAGAAAAAATCCATCCATCAGCATTTAAAAGAGATCCTATGAGGAAAACTTATAGGAATATCATAGTAAAATTTCAAAACCCCCAGATCAAGAAAAATATTAAAATCCTCAAAATTAAAACAATTTAAATATGATGGTACCACAATTAGAATTACACAAGACCTAGCAGCAGAGATATTAAAGAACTGTAGGTCTTGGAGCACAACATAGTGAAGACCAAAAGATCTGGTGCTCCAGGAAAAATTATCATACCATGCAAAGTTAAATATTTTCCTGAATGAAAAACAATTCTGAACTTAATAGAAGATTGAACATATAAGAACCAAGAGAAATATAAGGCATATTACAAAGAATGATAATGTCTAAGATTCCTATCAATAATTGGGTAGTTTATTAAAAAATTGGGGTAAACCTGAGAACGATATGAATTTAAAAAGTAAAACCATTTAGGAACAGCTTTTAAAATTAATTATTTGAGGTGCAAAAGAAAAAAATTTGATACAGAGGTTTTAGATGGAAGAAGAGGGCTTATAGTTCTGGTAACCTACTTTCATTGGGAATTGGTTTAAGAGGGAACAATACATACATACATACATACATACATACATACATACATACATATATATATGTATGTATGTGTGTGTATATAATTAGAAGAATATAATAGTCTTCTAATTTCAGAAGAAATAAAATGGTAAGGGCATAGGGAGTGGGGAGAGGACAAGGGAGGGATCTTTAGAGGGGAGGGTGAAGGAATACTTAAAATAGAGGTATAGAAGTTTTTTTACATTTATAAGAATGGGAGGACAGGGGAGATATCCTTGTAGGTTGGGGGAGGCAAGTTTTAGGAGGGCAAAGTAGAGGAGGTAGGAGGGATGGGAAACAAGACATGTAATCACACATAAAAACAAAGATGAAGAGTAGAATAGATTTGGGAAAGTATATGTCTATATATGTATGTATGTGTGTATGTATGGATATATATATATGTATATATATATATATATATATCCATCCATACATACATATCTAAATTTTACTGTTGCCTTCTGGGAGGTTGTTGGGTTGAGAAAAATAAAAGAACAAAGGACAAAAATGCACAGCAGAGGACAAAAGAAAACTCACAAGGAAGCAAATAAAACATTGACAATTCTCAATACAACAAGAATTATTTATCATGCAGACTTTCTTGAAATGAAAATCTATTGTTACATATTTTGTATCCTTATGTTCTGTGATGTACTTGACATGCTTTTTTTTACTTTCTTTCTAACTTTGTATTTAAGTTTCAGTGTTTAAGTTTATGATATACTTTTGTTTCTCTTTTTCTGTTCTGCATTTGTGTTTTGGAATTTGTGTCTGAAATAAAATTTTAAAAAAGAGAAAAAAAAAGAAAATTTCAATCTACCCAGTAAGCTCAATGTACTAAGAGAATCAAAAGCAAAAGCTGTTACTATTTATCTTTTAGGACATATTTGTCCTAAACAGTATATGGACATCTTTTAGCATGTAGGTAATTTACAAAGTTACATAGATAACTATGATTTAAAGATATATTTTCTGCACTATTTTTATTTCATTATTTTTGGTTCTCCTAATTTTGTCTAATTTGTATGAAAAGCCATTCCAGTTCATTATGATCCATTTTTATACCCATATTTCAAAACATGATGGTTCACAGTGCTATAATTCTTTGTTTTTGAACAAGATAAAAGGAAATATTCCTTATCTTTAAGTTTAATCTAAAAACACTTACAAGACAGTAATATAATATGTAGGTATTTGTGTGTGCTTCTTTATACTATAGCTTAAGAACATACACTTGGCAAGAAGACATCATATAACTTCCAACTCCTTTTAGCAATAATTGTAAAGTATAGGAAACAATATTGCCTAAATGATCACAAGACAATATTAATTTTAATAGCCATTGTACATAACTATATTCCAAGGAAATTGTGTGAAATCTAGTGCAGTAATTATAAATAATTTCTTGTTTTATCAAAAATTTTAACTTTTGCTTATAAATGACATTTGTAAATTGTGTTATCTTTTGCCTTCAGGAATTTGAAAATATTGTCAACTAACTGTGTATTGCTGTTATAACAATGATGATTATAGGAGGATGCAAATTAGGAAACATTTCTGTTTTTTTAATCTTAGGAAATGTCATTTGGTGTAAATAAGGAAACTGGTTCTAGCATTTCAGTAATAGCAAGAAGAGATTCATTAGTCAATCTTGAAATCAATAGTCAATGAGTAATTTGGAGAAGAGCTATATAATTGCCATGGTACCCTCTTCCCCTATTTCTCTCTGGCTTGCACATCATGCAAACACTTAATGTTTAATTTATGCCACATCATTTTTTTGTTTGTCCTCATACTAAAAGTTAGTGATGATATTTTACTCTCATTGTATGCTTTGCAGAGGTAAGCGTTTTCATAAGTACTCAAATGGTTCTGTGACTTCAATGATTCTTGAGTTCCCTCCTATGGTGCAGATCACAACTCATCTTTGTCTGCCCACCCTGTACAATACCTTTCCATGACTTTGACCTAAAATCTCACCAAAGGGAATTCAGCCACTGTGGTGGAGAACTTCCTTGCTGTTTTATGACATCTTAAAGAAACCAGTGGAGTATTCTGGATGGCTGACTAGAATATGTTTTGTTTTGTTTTTTCCCTCATTACTATGTGACAAATCAATCTTTAAAAAAAAAAAATAATTGCTTGTTGTTGTCTTTTCCTCTTATTTTTCTTTATGGCTCATTCTTAATTATATTTTACAGCCTTCTCATACCCACCAAGTCTCTGTTCATTCTGTGTGCTACTCATTTTTAATCCTTCAAAGGCAAGTATATCCTATGAAAGCTCACTGTCATATTGCAATACAGGCAGAATGCTAATATTTTAAAAATGGGCGTCTGCTTTGATGGGAATCAGAAGAGAGTTTTTCAGGTCCCTGTAAGCAATCTAGTCTAGTCCCCTGAATGCCTCTAGGACAAATGTGTCCACCTATACTTCCTATTCAAGTAATATACACTAATGGATAAATTCCTTAAGGTATCTATCCAAATGTATGTTGAACTATGAGCAGTAGATGTTCTTCATCACGTGGTCTTTTCCTTTGAAGTTGGACATGCTAAAATCACTTGCCATCTCAAAAATATCTTCCAGGAGTTTTCTGTGATGTCCTTGTATTGATAAATTCAAAATAATCTTGTCTAAAAAGGAGCAAATGGAGAATCTCACCAATCTCGGTGAATCCACTTTCATCTTGGATATAGTACTGGATATTCTTGATTACAGTGATAAATACAGTTAGTGAGAAAAAAAGTGTTGTACTGTGTGTCTCACCTCATATTTATCAGCAGAGGATCCATCAAACACATTTGTATCTCCTCTTATATCTTGCAAAGTATATTTAATTATCTCAGGGATGGAAGATATGGTATTGTAACAGAGCCTATAAGTTGGTCTTGTATTTTTTTTTTTACTACCAAATAATATGCTTTTTTTTTCTTTTTTCTTTTTATTTTATTTTAGACTTAAATGCCAGAACACAAATACAGAATAGAGGAAAGAAACAAACAGATATCATAAAATAAAATATTGAGCTTAAATAAAGATTGGAAAGAGAAAAAGCATGTCATATATATATATGTCATATATATATATATGACTATATATATATACATGCTATGTATATAGCAAAGTATTAGAGAGGATTCAAAATTTGATAAATTTTCATTTCAAGAAAGCCTGTATGATAAATAATACATGTTGTGTTGAGAATTGACCATCTTTTCTTTGCTGACTTGTGAGTTTTCTATTGTTCTCTGATGTGCATTTTTTTTACTTTGTTCTTTTTTCCCTCTCCCCACTCCTCCCAGAAGGCTACAATAAAGTTTAGATTTGTTTCTCTATAGCTATAAATATATACATACACACATATACGTATATACATATATAGACATATACTTTCCCAAACATATTCTATTCCATTTACTTCTACCTATGACCTTGCCCTCCTATTACTTGTCTAACACCCTCCAAGGATACCTCTCCTTTCCTTTTATTCCCAAAAATCTAAACACCCTTCTGTATCCCCCATTTACCTATTCCCTCAGCCTCCCCTCTAAAGATCCCTCCCTTGTCCTCTCCCCCTCTCTATGCCCCCATTGTTTTATTTCTTCTGAATTTAGAAGACTTTTATACCCTTCTAAATATGTATGTATTGTTCCCTCTTGAAAACCCATTCCTAATAGAAGTAGGTTACTAGAATTACAAGCCCTTCTCCCCTATCTAATTCCTTTGTAACAATTCTTCCTCTTGTACCTCATTTATATAAAATAGTTACTCTCTTTAACTGGTCCTAAATAGTTTTACTTCTAAAATTCATATCACACTCAAGTTAACCCAATCTTTCCTATGAGCTACCCAATTATTAATAAGGATATTAAACATACATTTTACATATAAAAAGTAAACAGACTGTCCTTATGAATCCCTTATGATCAGTCTTTGGTATGTGTCTTATATTCCTTTTGGTTCTTATATGTTGAGTGTTCTGTTAAGTTCAGGATTTTTTTGACAATATCTTCAAAGTCTGAGAGTTTATCAAATGTTCATTTTTTTTTCTGTTCAGGTTAATACTTAACTGTATCAAGATTATTTTTTATTGATTGTAACTTTAAGTTAGTCCTATTATTTTTATGTTTTCTAGATCTATTCTTCAAATCTGCTGTTTTTCTTATGAGGTGCTTTACTTTCTCTTCTATTTTTTCATTATTCATACTCTGTTTAATTATTTCTTGATCTCTTATAATTTTGTTGGCTTCACTTTGCCCAGTTCTAATTTTTAAAGTTTCATTTTCTTCCTTAAAATTCTGAATTTTCTCATTTTTCTTGGATTATTTTTATTTTATTCATTTTTTTCTCCATCTCTGCCTTTTTAAAGATCTTCTATGAATTCTTTTTGGTCAGGTGACCATTTGATGTTACTTTTTGTGGGTTTCTTTACTTCAGTATCCTCCTCTGAAGATGAACCCTGGTCATCTCTATTCCCTTAATTGCTTGGTAGGTTTGGATTCTTTCTCCTTTGCCTGTGCATTTTTTTTTGTTTCTTTTTTTTGTTGTTGTTGTTGTTGTTAATAGCTTAATTTTTATAATCACCTTTATCCCTGGGGTATGGGAAATGTTGCCTCTTGCCCCAGATTTTCAAATCTCCCCTCTAGTCTGGAAGCAAAGCCAAACCTTCAACCTACTGTAAGTGCCCATAGCCAGGGGCTTTCTGCCCCACTGCTTGCATACTCACTGCTCTGTACTGGTTCCTTTTAGCACCTGCCACCCTTCACAGCACAACTGGGTCTGGCGTTCCTGATTAACAAAATTTCCCTTGATCTTCTCAGGCTCAAACAAGCTATTCCCCTCACTATGACAAGAGTAAAATTTCCTGTGACCTGAGCCAAGGAATCTTCTCAAATTAACTAACCCCATGGCTTACTGCTTGTTTAATCTACTTGCCACTTGTTATTAAAATGGAACCCAGCCTGGAGGTATTTACCTTTCCCCTGGACCAAACCTTATCTTGGGATATTTCTTCCCATTTTCTCAAATTATCCCAGGAAGACTTAGGTTGTGTTCCTACTCTTATTTATCTCCACCCACACTTCGTTCACCCTAAGGTGTTATATTAACTCTTTTGTGGGGGAAAAATCTTGAGAGTTTGGAACTTTCTTATCTATTCCACCATGTTCCCAGAACTCTATCTTCATATGCTTTTTTGAAATTAAACACAAGGGAATCTTAGATTCCTTAGATCTTTTAATTGTGAAATCATAAAGCTTCTACCCATTACTTCCTCTCTAAGCACTTTATGACTTATGATGTTATGGCATGGATGTAATTCTTCTACCCTTGTTGGGGAAAAATAGCTTTTAAAAAAACAAAACTCCACATTTATTTTGTTTGTAGGCCTACTTCCATTTTCATCCTTCCATTTCCTCCTTAGATGACTAAGCAAAGTCATCCTAAGGGTATTCAGAGATGAATCACTTTAATATGTTTTTAATGATGGTCAGCTCTAGAAATTTTTACATGTCTTTTAAAATGTTATAGCACCTCACTGGCATTTTAGGGAAAAAAATGTGTGCATGCATGCATACATATATGTATATTGTATTGTGTATAAACATGTAGTTATACATATGCATACACATATGTATGTGTGTATCTGTGTGTATTTATGTGTGTATTTCATATATACAGAGAGATTTAACATATTTATTTATTTTGGTATTAGGGCATCAAGGCTGCAGATGAGCACAGAATGAAGGTAAAAAAGTTATTTTATAGCTGTTTTGGATGTTCAAAGCACCTAATATTGTTGGGTAATCTCTTCCTTCTCTCCTATCAAGAAAAGCTTCTCAAAAAAGGGCTACATGGACTTTGGGCAGAGTCACCTTAAGAGGAACAATGTTTCTGGCCTTTATGATATTTTATGGTGGAAATGAAAAACTAGAATGTTTGTGGAGGTTAATTTGGGGCAGATCTAGCCAGTGTATGTGAGAGCTGAGATAAATGAAAGGGTCAAAGATAAGCTTAAAATTATGAGTATGGTAGGCTAAAATAGTGATGCCATATAGAATAAAATCAGAAAGAGTAGCAAACATTGTAGGGAAAGTTAAAAATGTGTTAACGACAAGGGCTGTGTATCCCAAAGGGGATTTCCACACAGTGAGAGGTGGGAATGCATTGTAGAACAAAATTTAGTACTGGGAACAAAGAGGTGTATATAATTTATATATTAGTGTTATTGTTATTAGTACTACTATTATAAGCTAGCATTCCTATAGTGATTTAAGGTTCACAAAGTTTTTTTTTTTTACAAGTATGATCTCATTTGTTCCTCATATTATTTCAGTTTTACAGATGAGGAAACTGAGGCAGATAGAGGTTAAATAATGAAGTGTTACTGTAAAGGATAACAAAGATGCCAACAAACATTATTGGAATCTTACATTGAGATGGTAAGGATAAAGAGTGGAGGACTGCAACATTTATAGAACACTAATATTAATGATTAAAAAGGCTTTGAAGAACTTGAAAACCATGCAGATGATCTGGTTACATTAGAAATGGGGTTGTGCCATTTTTGACACAGTGGTTACCATTATCAAAAGTTGAAAAGATCAGGGGAGTTGAAGACTCAGAAAACATAATGAGATTTGTGAATTGGTTATCCTCAAATACTGATAAAGAACAGTCTCAGTTGAAGAATTTAGACAGCATCCCAATTGTAATGGACTGAATAGAGAGTGGGTAGCTAGGAAAGATAAAAAATGCAGGGATGATGAACATTTTCAAGAAATTTGGTAGTGCAAGAAAGGGTGTAGTTTAGGTAATATTTGGACAAGACAGAAGGATCAAGCAGAAGTATTGTTGTTGTTAGCACTGGGAATAATTGAGATTGTAGACATACACAAAGAGTCAGTGATGGAGAGATTAAAGATACATGAAATGAAGAGTTATGGTTGAAGTAAG
Source organism: Gymnobelideus leadbeateri (assembly GCA_011680675.1). Lineage (NCBI taxonomy): Eukaryota > Metazoa > Chordata > Mammalia > Diprotodontia > Petauridae > Gymnobelideus > Gymnobelideus leadbeateri. Next base: position 70,160 of record WOXC01004542.1, read on the forward strand.
TCCCTAAAGGAGTGTAGGAAGACTGGAGTTCAAAAGCATTCATCTTATTGAAAAATACATATGTCTTTCCTTCTCGAACAAGAAGTCACTGAGGAGAGAAAATACCCATGATCATGTATTCTGAGTAATGGACTTAGGGGGACTGACTTCTCACTTCTCTATGAAGTGAGAAGCTTGGTCTTTGGTTATAAAGTGGACTAGGGAACTAGTTGAGGAGTAGGAAAAATTGTGGGATAATTGTTGTGGGGAGTGAAATAACAGATGAACAAGGATAAAGGAGGATTATTAAGCATTAGCAAGGATTTAGCTGATGTTATATGTGAATGATTTATAGTGTATAAAGCTAACTTTATTTGTAATATCATCTAGCAGTGGAAAGCAACCCTAGAGCGGGAGTTATATAAGTTGGTCATTGTAGATTCTTTCTCCAGAGATGAGAATTCACAAGACAGGAACATGGATAGAGGATTCTGTAGTATGAGATAGAAATTAAAATGATAGATCCTGAAATCAAGGTCGATAGTAGAAGCAAGTGAAATCCGAAATGGGGGATATGAACTGGGACAATAGAGATTTGCTAAGTGTTTGATGTAATAATTACTATTTATAGCAGGTTTACTGTGAGATACTAAAGGAAGTGGAAAGATTAAAGATTACTATTAGTTTTTAACACCTTATACAGTATGGTCCCAACCTATTTTTCCAGCCTCATTATTTTACTCTCTGTTCTGTATCTTATAATCCAGTCAACTTTGCTTTCTTTATGTACTTTACACAAAATAATCTATCTCCTGTTTGTGCATGTGTACGTATTTATGCATGTGTGTATGTATCTTTCATTGGCTATTGCCCATACATGGAATACATCTCCTCCTTGCTCTTATAGAATCCATTTCTTCCTTTAAGAATCAGCTCAAGCACTATCTTCTGAATGAAACCTTTTCCTGGTCTCCCAAAGGCTAGCATCCTCCCTTTCAAACTCCTTTGAAACTAATCATTTTGTATAAATTTACATCTGTTAATGTTTTTATTTATATTGCATATATTATTGTTGCCTCTCTCATTACATTGTAAAATGTTGCAAGTGGAAATTGTTTCATTCTTCTTTGCTTCTACCACAGTACCTGACATATAGTACTTACTTACTCTGTACTAGATGGAGGGGGTGGAGCCAAGATGATGGAGAAAAGACAGCGTCTTTCCTGAGCTCTCTCCAAAACCTTTCCGCTGAACTTTAGATAATTCCCTAAAACAATTGCTGGAGCAGCAGAACCCACAAAAGGATGAGGTGAAATAAGTTTCTAACCAAAGTCAGCTTGGAAGGTCAGCAGGAAAGGTCTGTCACACCTGCAAGAGAATGGAGAACAGTACAGTGCAGATGACACTGGGTTACACCATGCTGTAGAAAACCAGGAGAAGGCCTTGAGAGTTATTGATTTAGCAGTAGTAGTTGTGGCAGCTGCTGCTCTTGGACCTCACAGCCCACAAATGATAAGGGAGTTGACCAACTGAGCAGAAGTAGATATAGGGGTCTCTTTGATGGCATTAAAGGCAATACCCTGCTACTTTGCCCACACTTAGATCTGGGTCACAGTCTTGGTTGGTAGTCCCAGGGCAAAGATGTACATTAGCAAATTAGAGCTTGTGGCCACAGTAGAATAGGGGATCCTTGATGTAGTTCCAGGGCAGAAAAGAGTATATATGGCCATTCACAGAGCAGAGCACAATCCAGGAGAATAGTAAGTACACATCTCTTTAGATCATAACACCTTGTAATATTGAAAACTTACAGGACCCTAGAAGTAGTTCTGAAACAACTACATAAAATCCCTGAATCTTGTGACAGTTTTCCCTCTACCCTGGAAGCAGAGCCTTACTTTAACAAAGATATAAAAAGCAAGAAATAGGCTGGAAAAATGAGCAGAGAAGAGTAAAAAATAAAGGTTATAGTAAGTTACTATGGTGATGAGAAAGATCAAAGCACACACTCAGAAGAAGATAACAAAGTCAAAACTTCTACAATTATAATCTCCAAGAAAAAAATATGCATTGATCTCAGGACATGAAGGAGCTCAAAAAGGGTTTTGAAAATCAAGTAAGAAAGGTATAGTAAATATTGGTAAGATAAATGAGAGGGATGCAAGAAAATCTTGAAAAAACAAGTAAACAATTCAGTAAAGGAAAGACAAAAATACTAAAGAAAATAATACCTTAATGAACAGAATAGGCCAAATGGTAAAAGAGCTACAAAAAGCCAATGAGGAGAAGAATATCTTAAACAGTAGAATTGGGCAAATGTAAAAAGAAGAGCAAAAGTTAACTGGAGGAAAAAAGAATCCTTAAAATTAGAATTGACCAGAGGCAAAAGGAGGTAAAAAAATTCAGTGAAGAAAATAATTCCTTAAAAATCACAAGTAAGCTAATGACACCATGAGATATCAAGAAACAATATAGCAAGAGAATGCAAAATAACTCATTGGAAAATCAACTCACCTGGAAAAGAGATCCAGGAGAGATGATTTTAATTTATTGGCCTACCTGAAAGCCAAGATAAAAAAAGAGTGTAGACATCATCTTTCAAAAAAATTATCAAGGAAATCTGCTCTGATATTTGAGAACCATAGGGTAAAATAAAAATGGAAAGAACCCATAATTCACTTCCTGAAAGTGATTGCAAAATGAAAACTCCCAGGATTAGTATAATCCTATTCCAGAGCTCCCAGGTAAAGGAGAAAATATTGCAAATAATCAGGAAAAAAACAAAACCAAGAACAAAAAACAAAAACAAAAACATTTCAAGTCCCATGAAGCCAGAGTCAAGATTTATCAGCTTATACATTAAAGGATTAGAGGGGTTAAAATATGGTATTCCAGAAGACAAAGGAGCTAGGATTGCAACCAAGAATCACCTATCCACCAAAACTGAGTATAATCCTTCAGAGAAAAAATAGACATTCAATGAAATAGAGAATTTTCAAGCATTATTGATGAAAAGATCAGAGCTGAATAGAAAAGTTGATTTTCAAATAGAAAAATTGATAAGCAGCAAAATCTAAAGAGAAATAGGGAATCTAAAGAGATTTATCTAAAGAGAAATAGGAAAAGGTTGCCCTTTTATATTCCTACAGGGGAAGATACTTGTTAGTCATGAGAACAGTCTCATTGTTAGGACAATTAGAAGGAGCATAATATAGACAGAAGGCAGAGGTGTGAGTTGAATTTTAAGGGATAATATTTTAAAAAAGGAAAATTAAAATGTATGAGAAATGTACTGGAAAAAAGGAAAGTGAGAGGTAGAATGGGGGTAAATTTCCTCATATAAGACAGGCAAGAATTTTTTTTTTTATAATGGAGGGGAAGAGGGGATAAGTGAGAGGGAGTGAGTCAACCTTACTCTCATCACAATTGGCTCAAAGAGAAAATAAAGATACACACTCAATTGAGTATGGAAATGTCTTATCCTATAGGAAAGTAGGACTTGAATGGGATAAGACAAGGGGGGTAAGTGATAGAAGGGAGGGCAGATTCAGGGAGATAGTAGTCAGAAACTCTTCCATCAAAATTTGTTTGAGGTCAGACAGGATGAAAGGAGAGAAGAGAATAAATGGGGGTCAGCATAGGGTAGAGAGAAATACAGTTAGCAACAATTACTGTGAAAAAAATTGAAGCAAGTTCTCTGATAAAGGCCTACTTTCTCAAACTTACGGAAAACTCGGACAAATTTATAGAAATGAGAACCATTCCCAATTGATAAATGATCAAAAGATTTGAAAAGTTTTCAGAAGTATTCAAAGCTATCCATATTCATATGAAAAAATGCTCTCATTCACTATTGATTAGAGACATAGAAATCAAAAAAATTCTGAGGTACTACTTAACACCTATTTGATGGACCAAAGGGATAGATGAAGAAAATGAGAAATGTCAGAAGGGGTGTGGAAAAAATGAGACATCTAGTGTACTGTTGTGGAGTTGTGAACTGATTAAACCATTCTGTAAATGTAATTTGGAACTATGCCCAAAGGGCCATAAAGCCATGCATACCCTTTGACCTAGTAATACCACTACTAGGTCTGTATCCCAAAAGAAGTTAAAAAAAAGAGGAAAAGGACCTCTTTATAGAAAAAGAGTTACAGCAGCTCCTTTCTTTTTATAATTTTTAAAATTTATATATGTATTTTTTTAGTTTTCAACATTCATTTCCACAAGATTTTGAATTACAAATTTCCTCTCCATCTCTCCCCTACCCTCACCCCAAGATAGCAAGTGCACTGTATACCCCTTCCCTCAATCTGTTCTATTTTAAATCCTCCCATATCTCTCCCTTCTCTTACTTTCTTGTAGGGCAAGATTGATTTTTATACCCCATTTCCTGTATATGTTATTTCCGGATTGAATGTAAAAAACAATTTTTAACATTTTTTTTTAAATTTGAGTTCTAGATTATTTCCCTTCCCTGCTCACCCACCCCCACTGGGAAGTCAAGCAATTCAATATAGTTTGTTATGCAAAACATTTCTATAGTAGTTATTTTGTGAAAGACTAACTATACTTCCCTGCATCCTATCTGGTACACCATTCATTGTATTTTCTTCTTTGACACTCTCCCTTTTCAAAAGTCTTTGCTCCTAACTACCCTCTCCCCCAATTTGCCCTCAGTTCAGTTATACCCCCCCTTTTCCCCCTTTCCCACTATTTTCCTCTAAGGTAAGATACCCAATTGAGTGTGTATGTTATTCCCCCCTTAAGCTGAATCCAATGAGAGTAAGGTTGATTTATTCCCTTTCAGCTTTCTTCTCTTCCCGTCCATTATAACGTTTTTCTCTTGCCTCTTTTATGTGAGATAATTTACCCTATTCTTGCTCCCCCTTTCACTATACTCATATTGAGAAAAGTCTCATGGGTTAGAAGTATAATTTTCCATGTAGGAATGCAAATAGTTCAACTTTAATAAATTCCTTATGATTTCTTTTCACTGTTTATCTTCTCATGCTTCTCTTTCTTCTTGTATTTGATAGTCAATTTGTTGTTGTTGTTCATCTCTGGTCTTTTCGTTGAGAACGCTTGAAAGTCCTCTATTTGACTGAATATGTATATTTTCCCCTGAAGTATTATACTCAGTTTTTCTGGGTAGTTGATTCTTGGTTTTAATCCTAGCTCCTTTGACCTCCAGAATATCATATCCCAAGCCTTTCAGTCTCTTAATGTAGAAGCTGCTAGATCTTGTGTTATCCTGATTGTATTTCCACAATACTCAGATTCTTTCTTCCTGACTGTTTGTAATATTTCCTCCTTGAAGTATCAACTCGGGAATTTGACTATACTATTCCTAGGGGTTTTCTTTTTGGGATCTTTGGGAAGAGGCAATATGTGAATTCTTTCAATTTCTATTTTGTCCTCTCATTCTAGAACATCATGGCAATTTTCATTGATAATTTCTTGAGTGATGATGTCTAGGGTCAGATAGGTGGTGCAGTGAATAGAGAACCAACCTTCGAGTCAGGAGGACTTGAATTCAAATCCAGCCTCAGACACTTAACACAGAACTAGCTGTATGACCTTGGGTAAATCACTTAACCCCAATTGCCCTGCCTTCCCCCCTCCAAAGATAAAAAAAGATGATTTCTAGGCTCTTTTTTTCCATCATGGCCTCCAGTCATTTTTAAATTATCTGTCCTGGATCTATTTTTCAGGTCAGCGGTTTTTCCAATTAGATATTTCGCATTGTCTTCTATTTTTTCATTCATTTGGATTTGTTTTATAGTATTTTGATTTCTCATAAAGTCATTAGCTTCCATTTGCTCCAATATAATTTTGAAAGAATTACTTTCTTCAGTGTGTTTTTGAAATCCCTTTTCCATCTGACCAATTCTGCTTTCTAATACATTCTTTTTTTTTCATTGAAACAACTGCTTTATTAACTGCTGTTTTACATCATTCATTTCCGCCAGATTTTGAGTTACAATCGTTTCCCCCCCCTGTTTTTCCCCTACCCACCCTCCCAGAACAGCAGTCCCTCAAGACATCACTTCCTCCAATCTGCTTTCTCCCCTATCCTCTCCCACACCCCATTCGACCTCTCCATTAGAGGAAGGTGAATCTTTGTGTCCCAATGCCTGCACATCTTATCTCCCAATTACAAGCAAAAGAGTATTAATTATAGTATTTATATATATTTGAAACATTTAATCTTAAGACCTTGAATTTCAGATCCATTTCCTTCCTCCCTTATCACCCCTTCCCTCTGGGGAGATAAGTAATTCAGTATATGTTGTCTATATGTCTAGCTATGCAAAACATTATCATTGTAGATATATTGTACAAGGCTGCTTATAATTCCCTCCCTCTCATCCCACCCCCTACCTGGTCCATTCCCCACTTGATCCTGTCCCTCTTCCATAGTGGGTACCTCCAACCTCCCCTCCCCCCAAGGATGCCTTCCCATCCATCATCCCTCCTCTCATCCCCCTTCCCCCTATTCTGCTGCAGGTTGAGATATCCCATTTAGTATGTATGTCATTCTCTCCCTGAACCAAATTCAATGAGAATGTGGTTTTGCCTTTTTGCCTTCCTATTTTTCCCCTCCCCTGCAACCACTTCCCCCTGCTTCCTCTACATGAGATAGTTTACCCCACCCTGTCTCTCCCCATCTCCTCCTGCCACTTTCCTCTCTCACCTCACAACTTCACCCCTTGAGTATCCTCCCTTCCCAACAAATTCAACCTATGCCCTCTATCCATATATAACTGTAACCATATACACACACATTCACATATGTATTCACATGACCATACACCCTTCTTCCATTATTTTCATAGTGAGAAAGATTTCCTCAGTCACAGTTATTGTTTCTCCATATAGGAATGTAAATAGTTCAACTTTGATAAGTTCCTTTTGATTTCTTTTCCCTGATTACCTTCTCAGGCATCTCTTTCTTCTTGTGTCTGGATGTCAAATTTTCTATTCAAGTTTCTGGATGTCAAATTTTCTATTCAAGTTTCTGGATGTCAAATTTTCTATTCTAGTTTTTTCCTCAAGAGTGCTTGAAAGTCCTCTATTCCACTGAATGATTATATTTTTCCCCTGAAATAGAATACTCAGTTTTGCTGGGTAGGTGACCCTTGGGTTCATTCCCAGCTCTTTTGCCCTCTGGAATATCATATTCCATGCCCTTTGATCCCTCAGTGTAGAAGCTGCCAGGTCCTGAGCTATTCTGATTGTGTTTCCACAATATTGAAATTGTTTCTTCCTGGCTGCTTACAGTATTTTCTCCCTGAGCTGGGGATTCTGGAACCTGGCTGTAATATTCCTGGAAGTTTTCTTTTTGGGATCTTTTTCAGGAGGTGATCGGTGGATTCTTTCAACCTCTATTTTGCCCTCTGCATCTAAAACATCAGTGCAATTTTCCTTGAGAATTTCTTGAAGGGTGATTTCTAGGTTCTTTCCTTGATCATGGCTTTCAGATAGTCCAATAATTTTTAAATTGTCTCTCCTGGATCTATTTTCCAAGTCAGTGGTTTTTCCCATGAGATATTTCACATTGCCTTCTACTCTTTCATTTGTTTGGATCTGCTTAACAGCATCTTGATTTCTCATAAAGTCATTAGTTTCAATTTGCTCCAGTCTAACTCTGAAGGAATGAATCTCCTCAGTGAGCTTTTGAGATTCTTTTTCCATCTGGCAAATTCGACTTTTTAAGGCATTCTTCTCTTCATTGCCCTTTTGGGCCTCCTTTGCCATTTGAGTTAGTCTATTTTTTGAGGTGTTGTTTTCCTCAGTCAGGCTGTTGACCCTCATTTCATACTTTTCCTGCATCCTTCTCATTTCTCTTTCCAATTTTTCTTCCACTTCTCTTATTTGATTATTAAAGTCCTTCTTAAAGTCCTCTGTGGCCTGCAACCCACTCATGTTTTCCTCTGGGGCTTTTGGAGCAGGACTTCTGACCTCACAGTGCTCTTCCCTCTCCATGTTTCGACCCTCCTTGCCCCCAAAGTAGGAGTCTAGGGTTGCATTTTTCTGTTTAATTTGTTTCCTTTGCCTTGGCATGTTGCCACTTAATTACTTGACTTTTCAGCTTGTTGCCACAGTATGTCTTTGCCGCCAGATAGGGGAATTTTTGTCCCAAACATGTGGGGGGCAACTTCCATTTCTGGCAAGCTGGAAACCCACCCACGACCTCCAACCCCAGATCACAATCCAGATCCAGGGAGGTTAAAACAAGAACAATTACCCCCTGAGACTGATCAATGGATCTCCCTACAGTTCGCAGGCCAGAAGCTGGAGCTGCCTCTGAAAACTACAAAATGGCTTGTCTCCTTAGCGGCTTCTAGTCCCCAGAGGAGGAAGCTGACGCGTTCCCCAAATACTGGTCCTAAAGTCCATAGGGCACTAACCTCTCACTTTGTCCTAGGCATGTCTATGTTGATAATTCTGGAATTGCCACAGCTGCTGGTGTTCTGGGTTCCCTCCAGCCAGCTGCTGGCCCTGCTGCCCTGGGGCTAAAACCCTGACTCAGGTGGACCGGACCTGTTCTCAGCTCCCCGTGCTCTGAGCTGGGCGCTGCCAGCGCCCAGACCCCTGCGCTGGTCCTTTCTGCAGGACTGCTGGGCTGTCCTCAGCAGGAGGTTAGCTTTTCTGAGTTGTTCTGTGGGTGCTGGGGCTCCAGAAGTTGTTCAGAGTCCCCTTTTACATAGTTTGGAGGAAATCTCGGGGCAGAGGGGCTTGGACTCGCTGTTTCTACTCCCCCATCTTGCCTCTGCCCCCTCTAATACTTTCTTTTCTTCATTGGCTTTGTGGACCTCTTTTGCCATTTGAGTTAATCTATTTTTAAGGTGTTATTTCCTACAGTAATATTTTGGGTCTCCGTTAGGAGGCTGTTGACTCACTTTTCATTATTTTCTTGCATCATTCTCATTTCTCTTCCCAATTTTCCCCCTACTTCTCTGATTTTCAAAATCCTTCTTGAGGTCCTCTGTTGCCTATGACCAGTTCATATTTTTCTTGGAGACTTTTGATGCAGGAGATTTGGCTTTATTGTCTTCTTCTGATTCTATGTCTTGATCATCTTTGTCCCCAAAAAATTATTCTATAGTTTGATTACTCTTCCTCTTTTTGTTCATCTTGCCAGCCCATTATTTGACTTTTAAGCTTTTTTCCATAATAGGGCTCTGTTTCTAGTGTGGAAAGTGCTGTGTCCCAAATTTCTAGGGTTTTGTGCAGCTGTTGTCAGAGGTCTTCCTAGGCACCTGCCTCAGAACTGTGAGGATGACTGCCTCTCCACAGCCTCAACAAGCTCTGCCACACTAGCACTCCTCACCCAAGGACCACCAACTAAAGGTGCCACCCAGATTCAGTTAGGTCAAAGCAAGAGCTAGTACCTTCTGAGCATCACTCAGTCTCCCTACTATCTGTAGGTCTGGATCTCATAGGGCAGTCACATGGCAGCCTCAGCAGGCACTGCTGCCTCCTCCACCCCCACTGTAATGCAGTAGACCATCCTGTTGGCCTGCTAGACTGCCTTCTCTAGGAGATTTGTTTCTCTCTGTCACTTTGTGGGTTCTGTAGCACCAAAATTTGTTAGAGTCATTTTGCACAGGTATTGTATGTGGTTGGAATTGCATCTCAGACAAGTTCTTGCTTTTTCTATGCCATTTTGGTTCCAAACCCCAGCTGATCTTTTCTGATGGCAAAGAAAGAAAAATTAATGGTATGCTCATCAATAGAGGAATGTCCATACAAATTGTTCTATTTGATTATGATGAAATTCTATTGTTCTATAAGAAATTATGAGCAGGATTCTTTCAGAAAATCCTTGAAAGACATGTGCAGATGCATAGTGAAATGTACTATGTACAGATTAATAGCAGTCTTGTAAAATAATCAACTGTGAATGACCTAAGTATTCTCAGAAGTACAATGATCCAAGAATATTGTGAAGTAGTAATGAAGAAAAATGCTACCCATCTTCAGAAAAGTAACTGGTAGTGTCTGAATATATATTGAAGCATACTTTTTAATTCTTTTTGAGTTTTTTGACTGTTATCTTTCACAACCCAACTACTATGGAAATGTTTTGCGTAACTACATATGTATAACCTGTATTAAATTGATTGTCTTCCTGGTGGGGGTGGGTGAGGAGTGGAGAAGGGAGAGAATCTGGATCTCAGAATTTTAAAAACAAATGTTAAAAATTGTTTTTACATGCAACTGGGAAATAAGATATACAAGCAATTGGGTAAAGAAATCCACCTTGCCCTACCCCAAAGTATGGAGGGGAGATGGGGGGATATAAGAGAGGGAAGATTGTGGGAAAGTGTATTCAGTATGCTTGCCATCACTAGTTTGGGTGGTAGGGGAAAATGGAGTGAAAATTTGTTACTCAAAATCTTGTGGAAATGAATGTTGAAAACTAAAATAAATAAATTTGAAAAGAAAAGCAAAAAAATAAAAGATAGTGAGCTTTAATGTATGATCATATCACCATGGGAATGAAGTGAATTAGAGAAGGAGTTTGGTAGAAAGAAAGAGTTTGAGTAATTATGTGGTCAGGGAATTAGATGGTTCTTCAGTGAGTATACTCAAATTCCCAAGAGTAAGGGTAAAAGAATGGGGTAGAGATGCATACAGTCAACTGAATGTAAAATGACAGGAGAACAACCTTGTAGCCAATAAATAGCATCAATGAGGCATTGGAGCAGTGTAAGAGATCTTCGTGAATCTTGAAAATAAAGGCCAAAGTTACTGAGTCATAGTGGTATAGGGATGCTTTGGAAGTGGCAATGATGAATAAAGAGTGTGCTGTCATCACTCTAGAAGATGAGGGAGTCAGAGAAGAAACAATCCTTAGTGGAGATGTTTGTAAGAAATGTGCTGACCTCAGGGAAAAGCTAGATTCCAGTGAGACCAAGAAGTTTAATTAGTGTTGATGGAAAATCTCAAAAATTTGTAGAGAGATTTGTTAGCAATTGGGTCTGAATTGGCAACAGGTGAACTAAATTAGAATGGAGATTAGAAATAAGGATGGGTATATTAGGGTTCAGGGTTATTTAGCAGATAACATGAACATGCTCCTTATCCTTAAATTTTCAAAAATTGATAACTAAGATTGAGAAACCAGGAAAAAAAGGAGAGAGATTACTTTGGCATTCACCTTTAGAAAACTTAACTGACAGATATTATGTAGTTAATGCACCTCAGAGTTTAAGACAGAATGTAGAACACTGGTGTTTTGACATTCCTCCATGAATTTCCCTTTCATGTGTTGATTTTAATGAATTTGTCAGACTTCCTTTAGATTCTAACTATAGTTATTTTCTGACAATGAAGCACATGCCTTTGCATGGCCTTTGTCTTTACATACATCTTTCATAAAATATATACTCAATGTATAGAAAGGATTCTTCCCATTCTTTAAATTTCCTTTGGATACCAATATAATATTTCATCTCAATCTGTTATCTTCTCAGCTCACTATGTAACAACCCAACCTATTCAACTGATGTTTAATAAAAATAACACAGTTCCTGGCACTCTCCATATGCAAATAAGTTTTGGTAATATGTAGCAGCCTATTTTCTCCCCCACTTCATCTCATTGCCCTTAAGTTAGCAACAATTTTGATTTTCTCTGAGATTATGGTGTTACGTGATTCATAATAATGTGACTTATAACTGGTAGACCTCAAAGAGAGTTTACATAAGAGTTCTTAATCTTGAATCTTTGAATTTCTTTTATATTGTTTGACAGAAACATAGAAAAATGCATTTAAATATAATTGTTTTTTTCTAATAGTCCTATGTATTTTATGTTTTTCATTTAGAAAATATTACTTGGTTAAGGGGGCCATAGGTTTCAGGTATTCCCAAAGTGTACTCTGAGACAAAACGGTTTAAGAATCAATGTTTAGGAATTCTTTGGTACCTCTCTCCAACTTATATACTATGGAAAATGAGGCCCAAGCAGCTTATGACTTGCCCATACTTTATCATCTGGAGAGTACTGGTATTAAAAAAGTATGTTTTTGTGGCAGTGACCAGTTGTGAAATCATTAGAAATCTTGAGAAGTCTCTTCAATTTCATCCATAGTTATTTCTTCCTCCTTCTCAGTTCTTGGCCTAGTTCATTTTTCATCTGTACAAACTATACATATAGTAGACTCAGTAAGCTTCATCAGTCAGTCAACCAATCTATACCTAATACAGATTAGATACTTTGTTAAATGCTGGGGTGTTGGGGATGCAATGGCAAAAGTGTAGTAGTCCTCACCATCAAGGTGTTTATATTCTAATAGGGAAGACAACATACATACACAGAAATATAAACAATGAATATAAGGTAGTTGGGAGAGGGGAGGATCAGAAGGAGGAGGTGGTGGAAGAAGTGCTTAGGATAACTCCCTAAGGAAATCAATGATTCTTAGAGGCTGAGATAAGGAAAGAATATAATTCAGGCACAAAGTACAACTGGTCCCAAAGTGCAGAGGTGGGAGATGAAGCTTTATGTCAGATCAATATTCATTTTTCATGTATTCAGTAGGAATCTCTTTTGCATTTTTTTTTGCATTTCACTGAGATTTTGAATTGTTCAGATGCTCCTTGCTTTTGTTACAATAATATATAGAACTAGACAGAACATTGAGGAAAGTTAGACATCAGGAGAAAATACTTTTGTTTGGATTTTACTCAAGACATCTTCCATGGTTCTAATGATGGGATTTATTTATTAAACATAGAATGATAAACCAAAAATTATGAAAGAAAAAAAATTTAGCAATAAAAAATCAAATCAAAATGTACACTTTTTTTTGCAATGATTCTAACAAATGCTTTGCTCTACTTTATCTCAGCCTGTTTTCTAATTTGAATTACCACTAAAATATCATTTTACAAACAACTGTTATACACAGATGACTTCATATTTAAATTATAATTTCATAATACAATCTAGTCTACATGCATAAATTAAAGTTTTCTCAAAATGTTTTATGTTTTTATTTTGTCTGTTGTTTTTATATGAAATTTTGGTTAGGGCTTGCTAAAATCATTGTCTCATGCCTTTGTTCTTAGGGAAGAGGGAAAGATTTCAGAGAGTTACACCATAAGCATTTTTAAGACATTACAGTGACTGAAGAGAGTGTTTTATCTGAAAATTCTCTGAGTGCTATTCAGACAATTTGTTCCTAAGGTAATCTTGGATGTTCAGAGGGGCATGTTTGAGGTAGAACATGGGCAAACAATATCTTGTGATATATAGCAGTGATCTGCAAAGTGCCACACTCCCCTAGGTACAACCCTCAGTAATGTTTAATAAAATAGAGTGTGGGAAGATTGGTTATATTCCTCCTTCTCTGAGAAAATAAATGATGGAGATTGTCTCAAATACAAGAACAGTTACACTTATCTATCATTTCCCATCCTTCCCATAACTCTATCAGTCACCTTCCTTTGTGGTTTGGCTCTCAATGTTTGGCCAAGTGGCCCAGCGGATAGAAGATTGGGACTAAACTCAGGGAAATCTGAATTTAAATCCAGCCTCAGATGCCTAATACTTATATGACCCTGGGAAAATGACTTAACCCTATTTTCCTCAGTTTTATTATATGTAAAATGAGTTGGAGATACAAATAGCAAACTCTCCCATTGTCTTTGCCAAGAAAACCTCAAATAGGGCTACACAGAATTGGACACAACTGAAATTACTGATCAACTTCAGTAGAATTGGACTCACGTGATTGTTATGAGAACCAGATGAGATATATAATGTAGGATTTCAAATCCTTTCAAAATACAAAAAAAAAATCACTTTTAGTATCAGAGGGTCTGAGTTGAATATTTGCTTTGTTATAACTTGTGTGACCTTGAGTAAGTAAACTAAGTTTTCTGGGACTCAATTTCCTCATCTGAAACATGAATGGGGTGGACCATATGACCCCTTGCAACTCTAAATATTTGTTCCTGTGACATTAGAATACTATACAAAATATTCAAAAAGTTGATGCAGTTTTAACTTTTGAGACATTATATAAACATAAGCTGTTTATAATAATCATGATTTTTTTTCTCCCTCCTTGAACTAGTGGCACTGTATTAGCTGAGAAATCAGAAGAGAGCAATTTTATTAGCTTCATAAAGTCATTCCATGGATATAAATGTTTTATCAATTAAATTTGTAAAACATTCAGAAAATCTTTATGTTGCTTCCTGGTATGTAAGTTGATTTTTCTGGATGCATTAAACACCTGATTCTATATATAACTTTCAACTGTTAAAACAACTGTCAGAAAATGCACAACATTTGGTAGATTCCATTTACTTATATAAATCCTTTGTCTTTTCAACAAACATTGAATGAGACAGAAAACCTTTTGTCAAAAAAAGACCCCTTCAGAAAGTCAATGGAATCTGAAGTTCTTCAAATGCAATTAGGCTTGGTGATGTCAAAAGAAAGCCTATTACAGATAAAACAGTAGCTCCATGGGTACTTTCCTGCATATCAAAATATTGTATGATTAAAAATATAAATTTTATTACTAGTCTTTCTGAGTAAACAATTTCCAAAAATAAAAATAAGGAAATTCTCGTGAGCCCTAGCAAGAGCTTCTGGGTCAAGAATATAACACCAAAGGAAATTAGATATTATGCAACAAAAAAAGAAAAAAATCTAATAAATTTCCAAATATTTCTTCACAAGAACAGAAATTTTGCATTATCTAAAATTATTTACAAAAAATATGTTGAAAAATGACTCTTTTGGCGGGGTAAAGTCAAAATGGCACAGTAGAAATAGGACTTCTGTGAAGCTCTGGCTCCCACCACTTCAAATCCATGTAAAAGGGGACTCTGAACAAACTTTAGAGCTACAGAACCCACAAAATGACACAGAGAAGCTAACTTCCCACTGAGGACAGCCAGGCAAGCTGGCAGGGAATGGCCAGCACAGTGCTCTGGGAGCCGAGCCCAGCCCTGCCTGAGCCAGAGGCAGAGTGACCAGCAGCCAGCTGGAAAGATTACAGAACACCAGCAGCTGTGGCCATTTCCAGAATTCTCAACACATAGATGCCAAGGACAAAGTGAGAGGTCAGTGCAGTATAGACTTTGGGACACAGTAGTAGGGAGCACATTGGCCTCTTCCCCCCTGGGTGAGAAGGTGCTGAGTTGCCACAGCGCAGCGGGTACCATGTGGCATCTTTAGCTCCTGGCCTGCAGACTGTAGGGGGACCCTGTGACCACTCTGGGAGGGTAATCACTCTTGCTTTAATCTTGGATTTGGGTTGCAGTCTAGGGTGGAGGTCTTGGGGAGTGTGACCAGCAAGCCAGAGTGTGTGGAGGCTTCAGAGAGGCCACCCAACTAATACCTCCCACAGCTGAGAAAACACCAGCTTTTGGGACAGATGTTCCCCTGGTTGGTGGCAGAGTACTCCTGTCACAACAAGCCCAAAAGACAAGTAATTGAGTGGCAACATGCCTAGGTAAAGGAAACAAAATAAACAGAAAAATTCAACATTAGAATCCTATTTGGGGGCAAAGAGGATTGAAGCATGGAGCAGGAGCAGGACTGTGAAGTCAGAATTCCTGCACCAAAAGCTTCAAATGAAAATATAAGCTGATCACAGGCCACAGAGGACCTTAAGAAGCAGATAAGAGAAGTGGAGGAAAAATTGGGAAGAGAAATTAAAACGATGCAAAAAAATCATGAAAGGAGAAACAACAGCCTGACTGAGGAAAATAATGTCCTAAATATAGACTAACTCAAATGGCAAAAGAAGCTAAAAAAGGCAATGGGAGAGAAATGCCTCAAAAAGCCAAATTTGCCAGATGGAAAAAGAATCTCAAAGGCTCGCTAAGGAGAATCTTTCTTTCGGGTTTAGAATGGACCAGGGAAGCTAGTGATTTTGTGAGAAATCAAGATGCTGTTAAACAGATGCAAACAAATGAAAGAATAGAAAGCAATGTGAAATATCTCATGGGAAAAACCACTGACCTGGAAAATAGATACAGGAGAGATAATTTAAATATTATTGGACTACCTTTCAGGTAGTCCATGATCATTAGCCATGATCAAAGAAAGAACCTAGAAATCATCTTCCAAGAAATCCTCAAGGAAAACTGCCCTGATGTTTTAGAACCAGAAGGCAAAATAAAGGTTGGAAGAATCTACTGATTACCTCCCAAGAAAGATCATAAAAAGAAAACTCCTAGGACTATTACAGCTAGGTTCTGGAATTCCCAGATCAAGGAGAGAATATTACAAGCAGGCAGGAAGAAGCAATTTGAATATTATGCAAACACAATCAGAATAGCACAGTACCTGGCAGCTTTTACACTGAGGGATTGAAGGGCTTGGAATATTCCAGATATTCCATAGGTCAAAGGAACTGGGATTAAAACCAAGAATCACCTACCCAGCAAAACTGAGTATCATTTTCAGGGGAAAATATGTACATTCACTATATTAGAGGGCTTTCAACCATTCTTGAAGAAAAAAACAGACTTGAGTAGAAAATTTGACATTCAGATACAAGAAGCAAGAGAAGCATGAGAAGGTAAACAGGGAAAAGAAATCATAAGGAACTTATCTAAGTTGAACAATTTACTTTCCTACATGGAAAAAAAATGATAATTGTAACTGAGGAAACTTTTCTCAGTATGAAAATAGTTCAAGGGAATAGAAATATGTATACACACACAGACACACACACACACACACAGACACACAAATACACATAGTATTTTTCGGAGGGTATATAAGCATAAGAATATGTATATGTATGTATATATATATATATATATATATATATATATATATATATATATGAATGGGTATATATATGTTTATATGTTTACAGGTATACATAGATAGCAGCACAGGACCAATTTAATAGGAAGGGATGATACTTAATAGGTGAAATCGAGGCATCAGAGAGGAATATAATGAGAGGAGATGGGGAGAGACAGAATGGGGCAAACTATCTCATATAGAAGAAGCAAAGGAAAATGGATACAATGGAGAGGAATAACAGGAAGGCATAAGGGAATGGGTCAATCTTATAGTCGTTGAATTTGTCTCAGGGAGGAAATGATATACACACGAAACATTGTATCTCACCCTACAGGAGAGAATGGGGGAAGAGGATGAGAGGGGGGATGATGGAAGTGAAGGCAGGCTGGGTGGGAGGGATGTAGGAAGCACACACTTTTGAAAAGGGGCAGGACCAAAGTAGAGAATAGAACAAGTGGGAGGTGGGATGGGGGAGAGGGAAATATAATCAGTCTTCTACAATATATCTACTATGGTAATGTTTTGCATTAGCTTCACATGTACAACCTATATTGAATTGCTTATCTTCTCAATAAGGGTGGGTGACAAGGGAGGAAGGGAATGAATTTGGAATTCAAGTTTTAAAACCAAATATTTAAAATATATACTTTTATTAATACTATTTTATATGTAATTGGGAAATAAGAGGAGGGGATAACCTGGGGGACTGCTATTTTGGGGAGGTGGGTAGAGGAAAAACGGAGAAAATTTGTAACACAAAAACCATTGGAAATGAAGTAAAACATAAGTTAATAAAGCATTTGGAAAAAAATCAGTAAAAAAAAAAGAAAAAAGAAAAATGACTCTTTCTAAACAAGTTATCGCTATTGTACAATTCAGTACATTTCAAACTACATGACCACCTTTAAAGTTGAGTGTCATTTGAAAGGAAAGCAAGAGAGAAATTGCTGTATATCAAAATGTTTCCTACAGAATCCTTGCTTTAGGGGAGCCTAGATGGTGCAGTGAATAGAGCAACAGTCCTGGGATCAGGAGGCCCTGAGTTCAAATCTTTTCTTAGACATTTAACGCTTACTAGCTGTGTGACCTTGGGCAAGTCACTTACCCCTAATGCCCTACCTTCCCCCCTCCAAAAAAAAAAAAAAAGCAAAAACAAAAGCAGTATCCTTGCTTTAATTTAGTGCAAAGGAAACTTTGCTAATCCATTATTAGAAAACAGTACCCTTTTACTTTTTTAATTTTAATATTTCTACTGCCATTGTTATAGTCGTTGTTTCTCTGCTTCTCAATTTACTATCCATTTCCTTATATAAATCTTCTTTTGTTTCTCCAAAATCCATCATTTCTCATGGTGTGAAAATATTCTATTATATCCACATACCACAATTTGTTTATCTATGGCATGTACTTTGCTTTCATTTCATTGTGACTATAAAAAAATGTTGCCATGAGTATTTTTGGATACTTTACTATCTTTGGTCTATCTATCTTTATTACTACTATACTACTATTTTTTAACTTTTCTATCTTTGGTCTCCTCTTTAGTCCATGGTTTTTAGCAGAACTTCTGTATTAAAAGGTATAGACATTTCAGTGATTTTCTTTTAACATAATTCCAATTTGCTTTCCACAATATTTAGGTGAACTTATAGTTATACCAGTAGAATATTAGTATGACCATATTTCCAAAAGTTCTCCAAAATTGACTATTTTCTTCATTTGTCATCCTTGTCAATTATCTGAAAGCAGTGTAAAACTTCAGCGTGATTTTTATTTCTCTTTTTTTTTGTATGAAACAACAAGTATGTGGAGCAATGCTTTGCATTTAGATAAACAGCTTTTTATGTCTTCTTTGGAAAAAAATTTGGGGGGCAGAGCCAAGATGGTGGACTAGAAGCCAGAAATTCCATAACCTTCCCCCACAATCACCTCAAATACCTATAAAATATGACTCTAAACAAATTTTAGAACTACAGAACCCTTGAAGTGACAAAGAGAAACAAATCTCCTGCTGAAGGAAGCCTGACAGGAAGGGTTTATTATAGCCTGATGGGAGCCCAGCATGGTCCCATGTGAGCCATGCAATTTTGACCCCAGGAAGGTAGAGGAGGCCAGAGCAGACTTCAGGAGAGTGAATCACCAGTAGCTGTGACCGTTTCCAGGCTTTTCAACCCATAAATGCCAAAAAGAAAGTAAAAGGTCAGTTGGGAACTCTGTTGGAAAGGAAGGGCATGGTCCAGCCCCTCCCCCTAGGCTCTTAAAATCACCTCTTGAAAAAGATTCCCAAAAGAAAACTCCTAGGAATATTATAGCCAAATCCCAGAGTTCCCAGGTCAAGTAGAAAATATTACAAGCAGCCAGGAAGAAAAAAAATGAGTATTGTATGAGTATGCTTCTATATTAAGGGATAAGAGGGCTTAAAATATGGCATTCTAGAGGTCAAAGGAGCTGGGATTAAAACCAAGAATCACCTAACAAGCAAAACTGAGTATGCTTCAGGGGAAAATATGGTCATTCAATGAAATAGAGTTTTTTCAAGCATTCTTGATGAAAATAATTTGTTTATAACCTTAGACTATTTATACATCACCAGTGCACATTAATTTAATAAATGATAGAAACAAAGAATAAAATTAGAGTCCCTTAATCATTTTAACATTCTCAGTGGTCTAGATAATGGTAGGGACTACATTAAGATCTATAATATGCAGAAGTATGATGCAGAATTTTACAAGTAACTCAACTTTTAGCAGGGAAATCATCTCTGAGAGGGAGAAAAAGACTCAAGTACTTTGTTGTTGTTTTTTCTAGTTGTTATAGCTTTAGTTGTTGTTTGAGGGAGTAGGTCACAGTGCTATTACCCTATGCAGCACTTACTGGATGCTAGAATTGTTTCTCATTCCCTCAATGTTTTATACTGCAAAAGTAGTTCGATTTTTATTGTTCTTTCACTAACACTCCTATTCTTAGTCCCCAAAATTTCTAACTTCTAAATATATATCATCTGCCTGATTTAGTATAAATGACTTCATCATTTTTTCTTTCAAATTGTTCTCTATTTTTTGCCTTTGCTCTTTTTCCCCCCATTTAAGATATTATTCCAAGAGCATAGATCATTGGAAGGATAATTT
Source organism: Gymnobelideus leadbeateri (assembly GCA_011680675.1). Taxonomy (NCBI): domain Eukaryota; kingdom Metazoa; phylum Chordata; class Mammalia; order Diprotodontia; family Petauridae; genus Gymnobelideus; species Gymnobelideus leadbeateri. The sequence continues at coordinate 90,067 of WOXC01004542.1, forward strand.
CTTAGATTTTATTTTACTATGTCTCTCATGGTTATTTAGTACATTGCATCTTATACTTGAATGTGATGTATTCCCTTAATGTTGTGTACCACCCCTTCAGGCACCAGGCACTACTACCTAGTGATATGTCCACAATGCAAAATAAAATGGAGATTTGGAATTGACATGCTATTCTAAACAGAAAGGATAAATATTCAAGATAAATCAAGCCAGAATATTTATTGTGGACATTGTTCAAGTTAATAGCTGGTGCTCAGGACACAACAGAAACTTTGAAATGTATCCTATCCTCAGGGTGTATTCTCAGGGGAAAGATCTTATAGGTGAAACTGCACATTTTGCTGTGCAATATGGATTTAATGGTAATAGGGTCTGCTTTGGATGCCTACCAAGACAGAATAAACTCTTATATGGTACTTTTAAATTTTCTGTGTAGGATTTTGCATGTATTATCCTATATGATTCTCATGAGAATGATAAGTTTGAAAAGTAACACTAGCCTCATGTGATGATACAAAGTTTCAATGACTTGCCTAGTAGACAAAAGTAGTTAGTGCTGGACTAAGAACTAGAGTAGGGGTTGGGATCCTATGGTGTTGAGGCCACATGTGACCCTTTAGATCCTCAGGTGCTATGTTTTGACAGAGTTCAAGTTTTATAAAATTTAATTAAGGGGATTTGTTCTGTGAAGTTTGGATTCAGTCAAAAGGCACCACCTATGGACCCAGAAGGCCATATGTGGCCTCAATGCCACAGGTTCCCCACCTCTGGTCTAGAGTATTGGTTTTCTGATGCTTACTTATCATTCAATCAAACCACATTTTTTCATCATAGGAAATCTGCATCCAGAGAAGTGTTATATGACAACTTTCAAAAAATATATATCTTTATCATGGTATCTATAGAAACAGAATCTCTAATCCCATGTATTCCTTTTTGCCCCAAGCACTCCAGTACCTCTTGAGGTTCATAGACAAAAGCCGTTACTAAGCGGGAAGATAAGAAATAGTTGCTATCATGATTTTCTCTAGATTAAAGCAATCGTTTTCATTATACACATCACTGTTAAATTCCATGAATAATCATACCTTTTATAGACTGTAAAGCTTCCACTTCAGATGTCCTTCAAATGAAATTGTGTGGTCTCTGAATTCATGAGGTTTGACTACATGGTACTCTGACATTGCTTCATTTGTTGGAGATACGTACCATTGATGTGATGCTAATGTTTGGTGAGTAGCTTTGAATGTGACAATTGAATGATGATTTTAGTTCCCTTAAAACATTCTATGACCAGTCTGTTGGAGGAGCTCTGTCCAGTGCAAAGACAGCCATGTCCTTGTGGCTCTCCACTTTGACCCAGTCAACCACACAAGGTCTCACAGACCCTCCAGATGGGAAGCATTGAGTGTGGTGGTCAGAACCCGCTGGGAGATTGGATCTTTCTGCTGCCTTCGGCTCACTCGTCCACACACAAGGGGAACCAAGGCGCTCTACTGTTTCCTGGCCAAATATTGTAAATGGTTGCTCTCTGTATTTTTAAAATAATGTACATGAAAGTGTGAATGAATGTAGCCTAACTCAAAAGCATAAAAGAATGACCATTATGAGGTTCCTATCTAGAATGTTTGTCTAAATTGACTACTTTTATTTAAATCTGAGCCTTTCTAATTGGACCATGTGATGGTTTTGATTTTCTGATTTTGTACATTTATTTGTCTATAGAAGTTTATGTAAATTATAGTTATGTTTTGCCTTTTGGATAGACATACATATTATAATTTGTTCATTAAAAATAATATTCTGTAAAAAAAAAAAAAAAACATTCTATGAAAATTCAGCTGTTCTTAATGACAGATGATATTGCAATCACCAAAAAGGGGAATTTTGTTTATAATGAAGGAAAGTTTTATGCTTATTTTTTTTAACCACTTTTGTAAATGAATTGGTATTTCTAATCCCTTCCTTCATTGGACAGATTTACCTCCAAGGACCTAAATATATACATATTGCAAATTCCTTTTTAAACTTATCTATTTAAGTTATTTTAATGCATTTGGTTATTTATGTGTGGTCTTAGCAGTGTGTATGTGAATTAGTTCCTATGATATCATTTAATAAGCACGAAGTATTGTTGTTGTTTCTGTTGTTACTTTTGTTGCTATAGTACTTAATATTTGCCAGGTACTCTGGTAAGTGCCTCGCAGACTAAAACAAATAAAAATAGCACTTGCCCTTGAAAGGCTCACATTTATGTGAGAGAGACAGTATGTATACTGTTATGTTCATATAACACATATACCGAAGGGATGACAAGGTAAGGCCTCTAGGTGGGCTTTGAATTGAGTCTTGAAGGAAGCTAAGGAAGACATTGTACAGAAGCAAAAAGGGAAAACATTTCAATAATGGGGGACAATCATTCAACAAGTTTTTTTTTTTTTAAGTGCTTATATGTGTTGCACAGTATACTAAGTTGATGTAATCTCAGAGTGGAAGGCATTTAGGGGCTAGAAGAAGAGCTGGGAAAGGTTATGTCTTAAAGGATTTCAAGAGACAGAAAGGAAGAGAAAGATTATTTTAGGCATTGAAGACAGAGAGTTGAGATGGATTTATGTTCAAAGAATGTAGCCCAGTTTGGCTGGGTCATGGACTCTGTACTTGGGGATGAAGGGAGGGGTTAAAGTGGGAAGAAAGTGAAAGAAGACTGGCAAGATCAGAAATGGCCAGATAATGAAGAACTTTAGATTTCAAACAGAAGAGACTGAAGGTAACAGAAATCATTTGAGCTCATAATATTGGAGGTAATAGGAAGCCACTGTATGATTGGAAAACAAAAGAATCTTTAAGAAATAGTATGAAAGTTGTCATTGTGAGATTTGACAAAGAATTGGGAATGTTGGGGTGGGTGGAGCCAAGATGTCAGAATAAATGGAAGAACTTGCTTGAGTTACCTCCTCAGTTACCTCCAATACCTGTAAAAAATGACCCTAAACAAGAGCTACAGAACACACAAAATGACAGAGTGAAACAAATTTCCCTCTGAAGACAGCCTGGCAGGCTGACAGGAAGTGTGTATCACACTGGGTTGGAAGCAAAATATACTCCTGTATGGGCCATGCAGGCAGAGACCAGAGGCACAGACCACAGCACAGACCTGGCCAAAGCACAGCTCCCAGGAATTAAGGAATGTTCTCAGAGTCTCTTAATCCTATCAAAGGACCTAGGGGCAGGGAAGATCTTTAAATTTGCATTTCTATTACATACATGAAAACAATAGGAGTATAACATCAGGAGATTTGACAGATATTGTTGTTTTTCTATGCACCATAATGGTTAGATGATAACTAATATATTAAATTCTGTTGAGTATGTAATATGTGTCCAAAAGATAGTCATATTAGAAGGTGGATGATATGACATCATGCCATAAATGATCAACTGAAGGCATTGCTGCTCTCTAGCCTTACAAAAACAGCATTGTGCAGAAGGGAAACATAAATACTTGTTATTTAAAAAGCTAGATGTCATTATGTGAAAAAATTTAGACATATTGCTTTGCAATAAAAAGTAGACCTTAGAATACTGTTAATATTTCAAATATCCTGATTTAAATTTAACATAAAGAAAATCTTATTAGCAATGAGAAATATATAAAAATGAAAAGGATATTACAAAGGATAGTCTTTTTCATATGTTTTTGGCAAAAACTAACATACTATCACAAAATTTTAAAAGCAGTAAATTTCATGTAGACATAGGTGTTTATTCCTCAGTTAGATATTTTGTATGGTATAATTATCTGGGCACTTCATTTTCTATAATATATGTGTATAAATGTGTGTATGTGTTTATATGCTTGTGTGCATGTGTAACATGCATGTTTGTATACACACATATTTCCCAATAAATCTGCATCCTATCATGTTTTAATAATCAATGACTATTGGTAAGAAGATCTCTACTTATATGCACCCATACTTTTTTGTCACCTTTTCCAAATTATCATTAAATTTGAATCTTTCTATTAGTGTGCACTTTCACATAACTTCTTTACTTCTATTCGGACTTCTTCAAGTATCTTTTTATGTTTCACATTACTATTATTTATTTGCTTCTAGATATGATGAAAATGCTTTTGAATCATTTATTTTTCTTTTTTCTGAAAAAAGAAATTTCTCTAGTGACATTGTTATTATTAACCAAGCTATAGAATATAAGAAAATTGTATATTTTATATTCTCATTTTGAACAATTGTTAGTGAAGTCACATTTTCTGACCTTTCTGTTTAATTTTCCTAATAATAATCTATGTAGAATTAGCATATTTTACTCCTAATGCTTTCAAAGTAGCTTAGTCATTTTTCTTTATACTCTGTGCATCTGTTTTCATAAAGATAGCATCTTCACTTTCTGGAACCATAGAATCCAGGCCTCTTTGCCACAGCTGTTGCCTTCTTGGCATATTTTCATTTGGCCAGGAAAGTGCTCATTTAGTTTCCCTTCTAGTGATGAAGGGGCTCATAGGCTATGAATGAGAGTTCCAGGCTCTCAGCCATGTATGCCTGGGAAAAAGAGATCAACCAAGTATCCATTAGTAGATTTGCTTATTATTTCACCAGCTTTCAAAGTCTTCCTTCCATGGGAAAAAAAAAAAACAAAGAAACAAAGAAATATATTTTTTTTAATTTTCAAAAGACTCTTCTATAAATATCTCTTAGGAACTGATGTCTTGGTTTCTCCACAAAGTAAATTATATTATGAAAAGCATTTTTCCTTTTTCTTTTTCTGACAAACTTTTTTGGCCCATTCTCATACCCGAAAAGAAATCATAAAATAATAATTAAAATTCTCCTTATATCAAAGTTAGTAATTCATGTACTACAAAAAAATTTATTCTACCTATCTATGTTTTCTTCATAATTATGATGATGTGCTGATAGGGGATATAAATTTTAGGTTTGATTAACCTGCAGGAAAATGTTACACTCTCATGTAAGGTTGTCAGTTTTAGAGGTCTTAGGCTATTTTATGCCATTTCTGTGTGGGTCAGGAAATTATAAGGTTAACATAAGAACCAAGGCAGTATAAAAGATTTCAGCCCATACTGCAGCAGGATCCTGTGAGCTTTCTAATTCCATCTACATAGTGAATATATTATTAGTTAAGGATTTGACCCTGCTCTCTCTTAGATCCAAAATTTTAGGGGCAGCTAGATGGCACAATGAATAGAGCACCGACCATGGAGTCAGGACAACCTGAGTTCAAATCCGACCTCAGACACTTGACACACTTACTAGCCATATGACCTTGGGGAAGTCACTTAACCGCATACTGCCCTTCCTCCCCCTCCAAAACAAAACAAAACAAAACAATTTTTTCCCCTCAAACACAAGAGCTGCCACCAACTTTTCTATGGGAGTTCTAATAAGAAAACTGATCCAACTAACTCTTCTTCTTATCAACTGCATGATCTTGGGCAAGACACTTCATTTCTCTGGGCCCCAGTTTCCTTCTTGGATAAAACAAAATTGACCTTTATATGTTTTCTAATGGGGATTCTGACTTGATATCTTTTAAAAATGGAATGCAAAAGAGAAATCGTAATCTGTCCACTTCTGTTCTATTACTTTAGATATGATGAGGTCAAACATATGTTTTTAATTATCAAAAATTAGTGTGTATCTATATACATATGTATGTGTGTGTAGTGTGTATGTATGTATATATGTATCAAATGTTGCCGAACAATTTTTCAAATCTAGGTACGTATAAGTATCATATCTCAGGATAGCAAGTACTATCTTATTCATTTCTCTTCATTCTCTTTTCTCCCTAACTCTCCCTGGCTGTTGGATTTTGCTTTTTAAGGTTGCTAAAATCTTGACCTTTCTCCATCCCCATCTTCTCCATTTACCTATCTTTTTTACTTCTATATTCTCTTTGTCTCCTTTTAAAATTTTTGCTCTCCTTAATTTGAAAATTTGACTTACCACAGCTGACAATGTCTTAGCTTTGACTCTAACTATTCTTTATGTTCTCTTACCTTGAATTTGTTTTCCCTATCCTTCAGGTCTCAGAAACCCCTAAAGCCTTAAATGTGTATTTTCGTCCTATAGTGCCTGTAGTTTTTTCCTCAAAGGGTTTCAGGCTTGTGCCTTCACTCTTTATTTACTGCACATGTCTGTAAGCATCTTGTGAATGAAAGTCAGGAGTATATTTTTCCCACTGTGGTCAGAAATCCTTTACATATACATACTCTGAACATGTGTGTATATTCACATACACATGCATATACATGAGAAGAATGCATGTATATACATATATACATATATATATACCTATAAATACATGTTTGTTTATTTTCTAAATATTTATTTCATAAATAGCAACCAAAATTGTCAATATTGCATTGACAAACAATGAGTATTATCTGTTCACACATATTAATGCTCAGTATAAATATGATTGCCCTTAATACTTCAAATCATCAATAGTTTCACCAGCCTAGGTAGTCTCTATATCAATACAAATTACAGTCTTTCCATATTATAATGTTTCCATGAACTAATGTAGCAAAAAATGACATCATCTGGTGGATACATTTCCAAAAATGTGTCTCTTCAAACTTATCTAGATTAGTCCATGCATTACTGACTACTGTTCTATAGTTGAATTCATAATAGAAAGAATTTTCAACTTGGCAATACATATTATAGCTTGAGCTGTGCTTGTATTACCAGGGGACCAAAGGGTGGTGCACAGTTTATTTGTGAGGAAGATTTAGAGGTAATGATCAAAGTAGATAAGACATGGCATGGGTGTGGTCCTCCTAGTCCCTTCAAAGATCAATAAGAATTACAGTTGAATTGGGGCAGAAAGGTGGGCAATGGTAGTGAATTTTGGAGTAGGGGCTTCCAAAATTATTCTTAATCCTAATATCCTATTCCCAAAGTATTTGTCATCCATACTAAAACTGCCCAAAGATACCTCATTGTTAGGGTAAAAGTTCCTAGTAATTTCAGTCAATCAGTAAAAATTTATTAAGAACCTGTCATCTGCCAGGCACTGTGCTAAGAACTGGAAATAGAAAAAGAGGTAAAAGACAGTTCCTGACCTCAAGGAGCTTGCCATCTCTTTTGAAAACCTTTTCTGCATCTTTGACAATCACCGCATTGCAACCTCTCAAATACAGAGATTATTATTGTCTAGTGACATTTATGTTTTTATACTGATCAACGTGGAACGTAAAAATTTGGAGAGAGAGCTAATTAGCATGGTGGATAGAGTAATGGACTTTGAGTCAAAAGAATTTAAGTTCAAATCTTGCTTCAGACATAAAGTCTGAGTCATGTTGGACAAGTCACCTAAACTTTGCAGTTCTTTTTTTTTTTTTCAAATATAAAATGAATGGTCTGGATTTGATGACTTTTTTAGGGTTTTCCAACCCTAAAATTATGATCATATGATTCTACTCCTCAACGGAGGGTAGGGCCCTATCACCATATCTGAGTATCTTCTGTTCCATGGATGATGAATTAGCATGATTGCCTGTGAAAAGAATAAAGCTTTCAGTTTATTCACTGAGGTGCTACCTTTATTTAACAATTCTAACTATAGGAATTTTGATTTATACATTCCAAATACATCTATCTTTCCTCCACATAGTCTGCATGCCTCTAAGCAAAATTATGGAATACTGTATTCCATTTTTCTCTCAGAAGGTCTTGACAAAGAAACTCTGAAACTCACAACTTCCTCTGCCCATCCACTCAAAACCTTTCAGTTAAAAAAAAGAGCCTTCCAAAACCCAAGGTCTATCCCTTCCTCCACCCAAAAAAGCTCCTGAAGAACTGGCCTGAACTAAGTACCATCTTTATCCAGTACTTCTGGTTGCATTAATATCCCCAAATACATGCACGTATAAGATTAATTACTCTCCTAAATTGTTAGCTCTTATGTCTTCCAAATCCCCATCTTTGATAGTTATGGTTAAAAGCATGTAAGTCTACTGAGGTGTTTGATAATGTAAACATTTGTTATAGTTTTACAGTCGTATCTATGTAGATCTGTTAATCTACATTGATATATGTGTGTGTATAGAGAGAAAAAAAGAGAGAGAGAAATATCTCCATGTAGATACATTTATATCTATTTAGGTATATTTAGATATAAATGTATATACATATATAAGTATATATACATATATGTATATATACAAATGTATATACATACATTTATATGCATGTATATACACACATGCATATAAACATATAGTAATATAGTATTGAACATCACCCCAAGCAATCCTTGTTCTAGTCTCACATTACTTACTTTTTAGAAGATGTTTTTTTATGTATTATAAAAAATAGAGTGAAATATTGGTAGGATATGGTCCCTACCTTCATGAATATTATAGTATAGTAAGGTAAGAATGACACTTATGGGGGAAAATGTCACAATACAAATATTCACATTCAAACAAGGGGATAATATTAGTATAAAATATCCTATTATATAAAATGCATAATATGTTTAATACATAAGAGAGATAATGGTTTTTAGGAGAAAAAAAGACTTTTCAAAGACAGCCCAGTTAATTTAGTCTATATTATACTTAACATTATGTCAAAATTTCATCAAATTTCTGATATAGCAAATGAAAAAACAATTTCATGAGAAGCTATTAAACAAAATAAAACACTTACTGAATAGAATAGATATTTTGATGTAATCTTTCCTAAGGCATGATGCATTGCTTTGACAGAGTTCTTTAAAAACATCATCTGACCCAGTGAAATTCAGAATAAATTGAGTCTGTTAAGGAATGCTAAAGACAAAAAGAAGAGGGAGGGCACTTAATATATTTCAAATAACATTAGAAGAAAAAATGCAAATCAAAGGAGTTATAGAACTGCTCTTCAGGGGGGGCGGAGCCAAGATGGCGGAGTAGAAACAGCTCTTCCAAGCCTCTCTGCCCCCAGATTCTCCACAAACTATGTAAAAAAGGACTCTGAAAATCTTCTGGAGCCCCAGCACCCACAGAACGACACAGAGAAGCTAACCTCCCGCTGAGGACAGCCCAGCACCCTGCAGGAAGGACCAGCGCAGTGGTCTGGGAGCCGGCAGCGCGCAGAGCGCAGGAGCCGAGCCGAGCCCAGGTCCACGTGAGCCGAGGTTTTAGCCCCAGGGCGGCAGGGCCAGCAGCCAGCTGGAGGAACCCCAGAACACCAGGAACTGTGGCGACTCCAGAATTATCAACATAGACTTGCCTAGGACAAAGTAAGAGGTTAGTGTCCTATGGACTTTGGGACCTGTATTTGGGGAATGCGTCAGCTCCCTCCCCTGGGGGCTAGAAGCTGCTGAGGAGACACGCCATTTTGTAGTTTTCAGAGGCATTTCCGGCTCCCAGCCTACAAATCGTGGGGAGATCCAGCGATCAGTCTTGGGGGGTAATCGCTCTTGCTTTAACCTCCCTGGATCTGGATTGTGATCTAGGGTGGAAGTTGTGGGTGGGTTTACAGCTTGCCAGAAACGGAAGTTGCCCCCCACAAGTTCGGGACGAAAATTCCTCTATCTGGCCTTAAAGCCATAGTGTGGCAACAAGCCCAAAAGTCAAGCAATTAAGTGGCAACATGCCAAGGCAAAGGAAACAGAAAAATGCAACCCTAGACTCCTATTTTGGGGGCATAGAGCGGGAAAAGGACTGTGAGGTCAGAAGTCCTGCTCCAAAAGCCCCAGGGGAAAACATGAACGGGTTGCAGGCCATAGAGGACCTTAAGAAGGACTTTAAAAATCAAATAAGAGAAGTGGAGGAAAAATTAGAAAGAGAAATGAGAAGGATGCAGGAAAAGTATGAAATGAGGGTCAACAGCCTGACTGAGGAAAACAACACCTTAAAAAATAGACTGACTCAAATGGCAAAGGAGGCCCAAAAGGGCAATGAGGAGAAGAATGCCTTAAAAAGTCGAATTTGCCAGATGGAAAAAGAATCTCAAAAGTTCACTGAGGAGATTCATTCCTTCAGAGTTAGACTGGAGCAAATGGAAGCTAATGACTTTATGAGAAATCAAGATGCTGTTAAGCAGATCCAAACAAATGAAAGATTAGAAGGCAATGTGAAATATCTCATGGGAAAAACCACTGACCTGGAGAATAGATCCAGGAGAGACAATTTAAAAATTATTGGACTACCTGAAAGCCATGATCAAAGAAAGAACCTAGAAATCACCCTTCAAGAAATTCTCAAGGAAAACTGCCCTGATGTTTTAGATCCAGAGGGCAAAATAGAGGTTGAAAGAATCCACAGATCACCTCCTGAAAAAGATCCCAAAAAGAAAACTCCCAGGAATATTATAGCCAGGTTCCAGAATCCCCAGATCAAGGAGAAAATACTACAAGCAGCCAGGAAGAAACAATTTCAATATTGTGGAAACACAATCAGAATAGCCCAGGACCTGGCAGCTTCTACACTGAGGGATCGAAGGGCATGGAATATGATATTCCAGAGGGCAAAAGAACTGGGAATGAACCCAAGGGTCACCTACCCAGCAAAACTGAGTATTTTGTTTCAGGGGAAAATATGGTCATTCAGTGGAATAGAGGACTTTCAAGCATTCTTGAGGAAAAAACCAGAGTTGAATAGAAAATTTGACATCCAGACGCAAGAAGTAAGAGATGCCTGAGAAGGTAATCAGGGAAAAGAAATCAAAAGGAACTTATCAAAGTTGAACTATTTACATTCCTATATGGAAAAGCAATAACTGTGACTGATGATATCTTTCTCACTATGAAAATAATGGAAGAAGGGGGTGTGGTCATATGAATACATATGTGAATGTGTGTGTATATGCTTACAGTTATATATGGATAGAGGGCATAGGTTGAATTTGTTGGGAAGGGAGAATACTCAAGGGATGAAATTATGAGGTGAGAGAGGAAAGTGGCAAGAGGAGATGGGGAGAGACATGGTAGGGTAAACTATCTCATGTAGGGGAAGTGGGTGCAAAGGAGGGGGAGAATAAGGAAGGCTAAAAAGGCAAAACCACATTCACATTGAATTTGGTTCAGGGAGAAAATGACATACATACTAAATGGGATATCTCAACCTGCAGCAGGATAGGGGGAAGGGGGATGAGAGGAGAGATGATGGATGAGAGGGCATCCTTGGGGTGAGGGGAGGTTGGATGTACCCACTATAGAAGAGGGACAGGATCATGTAGGGAATGGACCAGGTGGGGGGTGGGATGAGTGGGAGGGAATTATAAGCAGCCTTGTACAATATATCTACTATGACAATGTTTTGCATAGCTAGACATGTACAACATATACTGAATTACTTATATCCCAAGAAGGAATGGGTGACAAGGGAGGAAGGAAATGGATCTGAAATTCGAGGTCGTAACATTAAATGTTTCAAATATATATATAAATACTATTATTAATACTCTTTTGCCTATAATTGGGAGATAAGATGTGCAGGCATTGGGACACAAAGGTTCATCTTCCTCTAATGGAAAAGTCGATGGGGGTATGGGAGAAGGTATGGGAGAGAGCAGATTGGAGGAAGCGATATCTTGTGGGACTGCTATTCTGGAGGTTGGGTAGGGGAATAATGGGGGGAAAATGATTGTAACTCAAAATCTGGCGGAAATGAATGATGTAAAACAGAAGTTAATAAAGTATTTGTTTAAAAAAAAAAAAAAAGAACTGCTCTTCAGGATGAATGGTTCAAAGTTAGTGAATGACAGTGAGAAGACAGAACTTCTATATTCTTTTGTAAAGAAGAATATTTGAATGGAAAAGATAAAACAAATGTAGCTAAGAGGCAATTGATATCCAAAATGAATACCCAAATCCCCAAATCCCCTTAGACACATTTAACTGGGATGAGAAAAAAAATCTCCATATAATGCCCCCCCCCCAAAAAAAAAGAGGGGATGTGATTGCTGAGTCAGTGTCTTGTGAAGGCTCTGGGGAATGTAACAGGTTTGGCAAAATTGCAGAGTAAATATCCTTATTCGAAAATCAGAGTAAGTGAGAAATTTTTCATTCATGTCTATCACCAAGTCTTCTTAACAGTTTATATTGAATGTGTCCTATGGCAGGAACCATCAGATTTATATTGAAATGATTGTACTTCTTATACAAATTAGTAATGATTGAACAGGATGGAGATGCTGGACCTCAGGAGAGATTTTCCACAATTTTGAAATAGCAAAGAATTAAATCATGAAATTGTAGTGTCTGGTTAAATTTATTGGAATTCCTTAGTCCAAAGATGTTTCAGATTTTGGTGACCTTTAATGCTTTGGGTGGAGGGTTAATGACTTTCCCTCCCACTATGTGATTCCCCCAAGGGACCTTCAGTTTCTTACATTTGTTTTTATTTATAAAATGCCCAGAATTATGTTACAAGGATATGTTGAAGTTTCACTTAGATGGAATAGAATTCGAATCTTTGAGATGGTTTCTGGAATTCTTGTTTTTGGAGCTGGATTTTGCTATTCATCTTTATATCGTTATCAATGTTTATCATTTTAAGGTGCTGATTACATATGATGTTGGGAACAAAGGCTTGGAGGTAGAAAGAAACTTAGAGTAAGCCTAATCCAGGCCACTCTCATTTTACAATTGAAGAAACTCAGACCAAGATAGATTGAGTGATTGGGCCAAGTCATATAGACAGAATTTAAACTCAAGTTCTCTTACTCCTCAACTAGCATACTTTCCATTGTACAATAATTACTTTGGTAATAGCCACTTCTAATAATTAATCATAGCATTACCTAAGCACTATATAAACAACAATATGAATCTATATTCTTTAATAAATGTATAAATATATAAATAAATGAGAAAAGGAATGAAGTGGACAAATTGCTTGATAGTGGTCAAGATTATTACATTGCAAAAGATAACAAACTTGTTAAAAAAAAGATTAGTCACATTCCCCTCTGCCTATCCATTAAACTTTTTAAAACCTAAGTTAAACTTATTATTTGGTTAATTTTCAAATATATAAATAAATATAAGTTCATATGTTTACATCTCATACACATACTATACACATGTATATAGGTATGTTTATGCATTTCTCTATCCATATAGTGTGTATACACACATACATACACACATACTTATATAGCCTTTCAAAGAGGAGTAATTTTACAGATGTGGTCCATGGGGTGGCTAGGTGATACAATGAATAGAGCACCACCCCTGGAGTAAGGAGGACCTGAGTTCAAATGCAGCCTCAGACACTTAACACTTACTAGCTGTGTGACCATAGGCAAATCAATCCCAATTGCCCTGCCTGCCCCCTGCAAAAAAAAAAAAATGTGATTTATATTTGGGGGAAGCCTATATTCAGATATAGAACACATTTAGAAAATTGTTGTCTGGCCCATACTGAAGCTTTCTTTTAATTCTAATCACATCCCCAAATTGCCTGGGGGCATTCTAATAGATCCAATGGCAAAATTCAAAAGGTACCTTGCAACTATTCAAATAAATTTATGGTTAAAGGGAGCAGAACCATTAATCTATTTATTTATTTATTTATTTTACTTGAAAATTTATTTATTAGTTTTAGTTGTCAACATTCATTTCCAAAAGATTTTGATTTCCAGGGGAAGCTAGGTGGCGCAGTCAACAGAACACTGGCCCTGGAGTCTGGAGGACCTTAGTTCAAATTCAGCCTCAGACACTTAACACTTACTAGTAGTGAGACCTTAGGCAAACCACTTAATCCCAATTGCCCTGCTTTCCCCACTCCAAAAACCAAAAAAAAAAAAAAAATAAAGATTTTGAGTCCCAATTTTTTTCTCCATCTTTCCCCTACCCCCACTCTGAAGATTGCAAGCATACTGATTACTCCTTCCCCCAGTATGCCCTCCCTCCTTATCCCTTCCCTTACTCCCTTTCTCCTTACTTTCTTGTAGGGCAAGATGGATTTCTATACCCCATTGCCTATATGTCTTAATTCTGGGTTGCATGTAACAACAATTTTTAACATTAGTTTTTAAAACTTTGAGTTCCAGATTCTCCATCCTCCCTCCTCACTCACTTCCACCAGGAAAACAAGCAATTCAATATAGGTTATAACATTTCCATATTAGTCCTATCGTGAAAGACTAACAATATTTTCCTCCATCTTATGACCCCGCTCCCCGGATTTTATTCTATTTTCTCATTTGACCCTGTCCCTTCTTTTTTTTTTTTTTTCATTTTTATGGAGGAGGGAAGGTAGGGCAATTGGGGTTAAGTGACTTGCCCAAGGTCACATGGCTAGTATGTATTAAGTGTCTGAGGTCAGATTTGAACTCAGTTCCTCCTGACTCCAGAGCTGATGCTCTATTCTCTGAGCCACCAAACCACCCTGACCCTGTCCCTTTTCAAAAGTTTAGGCTTTTGACTACACCTTCCCACAATCTGACTTCCTTTCTATCATCACCTCCTCTTATCCCCTTCCCTCCTACTTTCCTGTAGGGTAAGATAACCAATGGAGTTTCTATGTTATTCCCTCCTTAAGCTAAATCCAGTGAGAATAAAGTTGACTCACTCCCTTTCACTTCCCTGCTCTTCCTCTCCATTGTAATAGCTTTCTCTTGCCTCTTTTAGGTTAGATGATTTACCTTATTCTATCTCTGTCTCCTTATAACAATATATTCCTCTCTCACTTCTTAATTTTATTTTTTAGATATCATCCCTTCATATTCAATTGACCCTGTACCCTCTGTCTTTGTATACATGTACACACACATACATATATACACATATACATACACCCACCTATACATAAATATTTATGTATATATACATATATATTCCCTTCACCTATCCTCATACTAAGAAGTCCTATGAGTTACAAATATCTTTCCATATAGCAATGTGAACAGTTCAACTGTAATAAGTTCCTTATGATTTATCTTTCCTATTTACCTTTTCATACTTCTTTTGATTCTTGCATTTCAAAGTCACATTTTCTGTTCAGCTCAGGTCTTTTCATCAAGAATGCTTGAAAGTCTCTATTTCACTGAATATCCTTATTTTTTCCCTGAAGTATTATACTCAGTTTTGCTGGGTAGTTGATTCTTGGTTTTAATCCTAGCTCCTTTGACCTCTGGAATATCATATTCCAAGCCCTCTGATCCCTTACTATAGAAGCTGTTAGATCTTGTATTATCTTGATTGTACTTCCACAGTACTCAAATTCTTTTTTCCTAACTGCTTGTAAAATTTTCTTTTTGACCTGGGAACTCTGGAATGTGTTTATAATATTCCTAGAAGTTTTACTTTGGAATCTTTTTCGAGAGGCAACTGGGGAATTCTTTCCATTTCTATTTTGCCTTCTGGTTCTAGAATATCAGGGCAGTTTTCTTTGATAATTTCTTGAAAGATGATGTCTTGGCTCTTTTTTTCATCATGACTTCCAGGTAGTCCAATAATTTTTAAATCATTTCTTCTAGATCTATTTTCCAGGTTAGTTTTTTAAATAAATATTTCACAGTCTTCTTTTTTTTTCATTCTTTTGGATCTGTTTCATAATATCTTGATTTCTCGTAAAGTAATCACCTTCTATTTACTCCAATCTAATTTTGAAGGAATTGTTTTCTTCAGTGAGCTTTTGAAGCTCCTTTTCTGTCTGATAAATTCTGATTTTTTAAGGCATTCTTCTTCTCATTACCTTTTTGAACCTCTTTTGTCATTTTAGTTAGTCCATTTTTTAAGCTGTTATTTTCTTCAGTATTTTTTGGAGTCTACTTTAGCAAGCTGTTGATTTGTATTTCATGATTTTCTTGCAACACTCATTTCTCTTCTCAAATTTTCCTGTATGTCTCTTCCTTGATTTTCAAAATCCTTCGTGAGCACCTCCATGGCTTGCAACCAGTTAACTTTTTTGAAGCTTTTGATGCAGGAGTTCTGACTTTGTTGTCTTCTTCTGTTTCTATGTTTTGATCCTGTTTGTCACCAAAGATTATAGTCTGAATTCTTTTCCTCTGTTTTTATCTTGCCAGCCAAATACTGGGCTTTTGAGCTCTTTGCCATGGTGGATCTCTCCTTCCACAGTGGAGAGTGATGTGTCCCAAATTTCTGGGATTTTTCATTGCTGTTGTCAGTTTCTTCTAGGCACTTTTCTCAGAACTGTGAGGGGGACTGCCTCTCCACAGCCTCAACAAGCTCCTACATGCCAGCTCCCCTTACCTCAGGACTGCCACCCAAGACTCCAACCCAAATCCAAGTGGGGCAAAAGAAGAGAATCCTGTCTCTGTACTAGCAGAGAGATTCCTGAAATAGCCCTCTGGTCAGTTACTTGGTCCCGCCACCATCTGTGGGCCTGGACCTCTCGAAGCAGACACTGTGGCAGTAACTGCAGCCACTGCCACCTCTGCCATCCCAGGATCAGGAGCCAGACTGTGCTCTTCTCTTACCCAATTCCAAGCAGAGTTTCCCACTGGGCTTTTATTTTCATTTTGATGTTTATGGTTGAGAAGTCTGGAAACCCCCATATCTGTCAGTGATTCAATCCCCTGAGGTCTTCTCTGGCAAGTCTGTGCTACTGATCAATGCAAGTACAGCCCATGCAGGACTATACTCCACTCCTAGCCTGGTGTGATATACCACAACTGCTAGTTTGTCATGCTGTCCTCAGCTGGAGATGTATTTCATTCTGTCTGTTTGTGGGTTCTGTAGCTCTAAAATTTGTTTATAGTCTTTTTTATAAGTATTTGAGGTAATTGGGGATGAGCTCATGTAAATTCTTGCTTTTACTCTGCCATCTTGTCTTCACCCTCACATTGATCTATTTAGACATAAAGACTTAGTTTTTCTTCTTTACTGAAAAAAAAAAAAACATAGTGACTTAATAGGTAAGTAGATGAAGGAATGAATCTTCTCCATAAATTTAGAAGTAGATAGGGAAGAAGGATTCCTATTTCTAGTATTGGCAGAGATTGTAATGTCCCTGAATGGGTTTTGTATTTAAAATTGAAGGACCTTTAGGCATTTTTATGGTCAGTGTCATGGCCATGTTTTAGTTTCAATGTTTTTCTACCTCTGTCTTGGATTTCCTTATACTTAGGGCTTGTGGAAGGGGTTTTGTTTTTGGCAAAGTAATTTCCGTTGCCACTTTAGTTACGCAGGTCCTCTGCAGATTGTGCTTTTAAAGAGTAATCTCAGGCACTGAGTATCTAGGTAACTCCTCTTTGGCCACAGTACTGCTATAGGGGTAATTTGAAGTGAAGAATTTTAGTACCATTGAGACCAGCTCTTTTCTATAGCATGCTGCATCTATCTTTTTCTTATTTTTATGTCAATTGTATATTTACATATTCACTATGAAGATTCTTATATTAAATCAGTCTCATACTATGTTTGTGTTTGTTTGATAATTAGTTTAATATGATACCATTAAAATGTCTAATACAGGGTACTTGTCTCCTGCTTAGACTTCCCACTCTGAAAATCACATTGTCTTTGGAGGCTGAGCATTATGAGAGTGATGCTGTTTAAGGAAGGAGGAAGAATCTAGGTTTATTGACTAAAGAGAGGATGATATTGTAGTCATTCTTGGAAAACAGTAGTAAATACTCAGACTTTTTTGGCTCAGTAGGCATGTAGTTAAGAAAAGTGTATTGACTAAATTATACTACCATTTATGTGATGATAGAAGTCACCAAAATCTTATATACTTCACATCCTGTCAGAAACTGAGAATCTACTATAGAAAGAAAGGAATGTGTTCTAAATGTCCCGTTTCAGCTCTTCTGGGAGTCATAATCAGAGATTTGTGGGAAGATTTGGTGATATGGGTCAAATCTTTGAACCCAAAATAAGTTTTACTTGCTTTTTTTTTCTCCCAAGGATCAAAGAAACACAATAATTCTACTTTGAAAGTTATTAAAGATAGTTTAATGAATTATGATCAGTGTTGAAGAGAGAAATAAAAAATAATACGTCCCTTTTAATTTTAGCCAGTAGATGTTTTAAGTTATATGAGATTCATTTAGGCAATTAGTGATTTAAAGAGAATAAAAAGCATCAACACTAGTAAATGGTGACAAACAATATATAAATCCACTTAATTTGTGGATGATAAAGAAAGAAACATCAAATCATTCATTTATATCATGTAGTTCAATGAGGTGATTTGTATGTGCACATTTGCATGAATGTATATATACATACACATATTCATTAATCTATTTAGTTTCTTGCTTCTTTAACTCAGGCAATGGGGGAAATCAGATTTGGAGGCTATTTACTAAGCCACTTGGAAATTCCTTTCTCTCAGCTACTACAAAACAAATAAAAATGCAAACTTTAAGAAAAGGCACTCTATTTCACAGCTGACTGTAGCTCCAATTCAGCCATTCATCCATGGCATCTTCTCATATACCATCTTGTTGCCCCTGACACACTTTCTCAGGGATTTTAATACATTAATCTCTGGAACTCTGTCCTGGGTCTGAGCTATCCTGATTGGTTAATGAGTGAATGAATGAGTGAAAATCCACCTCGTCTATAATACCTAATTGTTCCCAGGGTATGCTTCATATTGTTATATTGTCAACCTCTGCTCATTTTGTCACTTTCCCTTCATATCTATATAAACCTAGATGCTTCATTTTCACCTTCATCTGCAAGCAATAATCTGTTTGGTAATATGATTAATTTTTAACACTTAGCCTCAGAGTGGCTCTCCAAATCAAAATCCCCTTTCCAGGTTGTTGATACTCCTTATATGCTTTTTCCTTTTAGAATTTAATCTCCTTTAGAGCAAGGGCTATCTCACTTTTGCATTTGTCTATCTAGGAGCAAGTTCAGTACCAGAAGGAATTAATTATTTTTAATGTAAATGTATAGCTGTTATTTATATTAAGGGATACATTCTTTTAAGAAGTCAGTTCCTAGGTTAAATTTAATATATTGGCATTCTATATCTAAGAAGCATGGCAGAAGAAATAAAAGACTGACTTTGGAATCAGGAAGACCTTGGTTCCTACCTTGCCTCTGACACAAGTTGAAAGTCTATTGTAGGCAAGTCATTTAACCTTCCCCATTAACCTCCCACTACCCTCAAACAGTTTCTAAGATCATGTTCCCAGCAACTTATGTGTTCAGTAGTGTGAGTTTCCATACCAGGCATTCCCTTACACTGATGGTATCTCAGGAATGCATAAGAAACCCTTCCCCCCGCAAAATACCTATCACCTATTTATTATCATATAGCTGAATATGTAGGACCTACATTTCATATGACAAAATTTTGGCAATTGCAGATGCTTCATGTTTTAAAATTAAATAAATAATTTTGGTTACTTGTACTGCTACCCCAAAAAACTTATGACTCAAAATATTATACATTATAGAGATCTGGTGAAAGGAAGAGTTTGTGTCTCCTAGCTGTTCACTGCTGTTGCTCCAAATCTTCTTCTTCACAGTAATAAGTTCAGCTTCCACTTTTGTGCATCATTCCCCTTCCACTGTCCTTGCCACAGTTTTTGCTCCATATTATTGGAAAGAGTCTGTCAGTGAGATATTGAAGACAGTGGGGAGGGGGTACTGATGACTGAATAGGAAAAAAAATGAAAGACCTTTCATTGTTGAGGAACACTGAGCACAGTTGTACTGACCAAATTCTCTGGGGCTGTGAGTGTGGGGAGAAACTAGTACATATCTGGTGAGTTCAGTGGCTAAGAGTAGGTACTGAGTTAGCTCTGGGCACTTGCAGGACAGCAAAGTTCCTGGTTTCAATCCCAGGGTAGAGAGGACAGCTGTAGTTTGCACCCAGTGGAGAGACTACAGAGAGCAAGATCATTTATGGAACAGAGTGGCTAAGGAGTGAAGAGGAGAACCCAAGGTTGGGCCCCAAGATAGACCTCAGAAAATAACAGTAAGATGAACCTGATGCTTGGGGCATCATTCTCCATACCTCAGGACTACAACTTGATCACATCAATAACTACTAAAAACAAAATAAAGCAAAATAAAAATAAAAATTAGTAATCGAAGAAGAACCCAATTATAGATAGTTACTATGGGGATAGAGATCTGGGTTCATATAGAGAGGAACATAAAAAATACCTCTTCTTTTTCAATGAAGAATGTCAAATGATCCGAAGCACAAAAAGAGTTCTTGGGAAAATTTAAAAAGGACTTTAAAATTTAAGTAATACAGATCAAGGAAAAAATAGAAAAAAAAAAGTTAAGGGCAATCCAAGAAAAGCAAGAAAATCATGAAAGGAAAGTCAAGCAACTGGAAATAGAGAATCAAAAACTTAAAGAAGAAAAGAATTCCTTGGACATTAGAATTAGGAAAGGTGAAGCTGGTGGTATTCTAATACACCAAGAAATCATAAAAGAGAATCAAAATAATGAAAAAGTAGAAGATAATGTGAAAAATCTCTTCCAAAAAAAAGTAGAAAACAGAGGAGAAATAATACAAAAATAGTCAGAGTACCTGAAAATTGCAATATAAAAAGAATCTTCAAACAATATTATAAGAAATTATCAAATAATCCAATTATCTGATATTCTAGAATAAGAAGGAAAAGTAGAAATAGAGAAAATTCATAAACCACCTGAAAGAGATCTTAGGAAGAAAACTTACAATAATATCATAACTAAGTTTCAATGCTTCCAGGTTAAGGAGAAAATATTGGAAGCAATAAGGAATAAAACAATTTAAATATTATGGAGTCACAATAAGAATTATATGAGACCTGGTAGCTACTATATTAAAGGACCATAGGTCTTGGATACTAATATTTTGTAGAGAAGATGATCTAGGGTTACAAGCAAGGGTAACTCACCCACCAAAGTTAAGTATAATCCTAAATGGGGTTTAAAAAATGGACATTTAACAAACTCAAAGACTTTCAGATTTTTTGTGACAAAGAGAGGAGAACTTAGGGGAAAATACAACATATACTATCCAGGAGAAATATAAGTTTTTTCATATCTCAGTTCAATAAGTAAGGGGTTACTTACTTACTAGGAGAAAGTAAAGATTTCTGATGGGAAGACTATTGTCTAGCTTGAAAAAGAAATCAATCAGAATGCAATTCAATCACCATAAAGCATTGTTCTAAGTTGGTTAATTTCCTCTAAGCAAAAGCCAAACAATTAATTATAGGACATCCTACCAAAATAGGGACTTCATGTCTTTTCCTTCTATAACCTAATAGGTGCTGTGCATTGAGAGTGGAACTCAGAACCAGCTTGAATCAGGCTGATGTAAATGAGCATTTGAGACCTGAATACAAATTGAGTGATGAAATTCTACCTAACAATATCCATTAAAAAAGGTATTTCCAACCTTCAATTTGTTTGTTCTCATTGGGAAATAACCAAACATGAGGCTAACTGAGGGAAACAATTAAAAAAAAAAAAGAAAAATAGTTTGTCAGTGATCTCTAACATCTCAGTCTTTTAATCAAGTCAAAAGGTTATACTATTATCTCAGATGCCAATGTCTCCTCTTTTTATCCCTGGTGACCAGAATTCTTCATGTTGTATGTGGTGTTCAGGGAGGATTTTGAGGTATGAGTGGTTGCTGAAACCTTTTATGGGCTGCTAATTCACCTTTAGTGCCTCCTTGTCTCTCACCTATGGGCTTAAGAAGCTATAGCATGGGCAGTGACCACACTGGTAAAGCTATCTCAAAAGATCTGCTAAACCAGGCTGAGGGTAACTGATAGATCTCAAACCATTGGTGAGTTAGGGTGATATCTTCCTAAGCATATGAAAACTTGCCTCAGTGGAATGAGCAAATGAGAACAATTTTTTCCAACAGCCATGAAGGTGAAGGAAGCGAGAATTGTCGAATTCTTAAAGTTTGGTCAAACATCAAAGATGCTAAGGTCATCTACTGTATCCCAGACCATTGCAGTCATCTTGAATGTTGTCTTGCCTTCAATAACTCTGGAAGAGAGCTTGAGGCTGATGATTTTATGCACACTTAAATTCAATTTATATGCAAGTCAAGATAATCACACTGTGATATTGTTGGTCTTCTTCAAAAATGAAAGACAAACACCTCTGGCATTTCCATTTGACCACCTTGGGCAAGTCTCTTTTTTCTTTGGGCCTCAGTTTCTTTATTAAGATGGGGGATGATATGGACTAAATGGCCCTCTAGGTCCATAGTCCTATGATGTAGTGACCCAACTGTTTGTACAAAGGACCACCTTTGGTGCTTTCTGCTCACTCTAGTAGGGTAGATTAAGTCCAATCCATTCATATAGCTCTCTCCTATTAGTACCCTACTGACATAATTACTATTTAGCATTTTTCAGGCTTTTTATTTTTTCTTTAAAAAAACAGCCATGCTTCTTTAGTTATACTACTTCCATTTACTTTCCATTCCCCCTCCAGCCCAAATTAATAGGAAGCCTATTTAAATTGGACCCAGATTGCTTCTAAAAGAAACTTCTATCCCCTTCTTCCCCAACCCCTTTCATTTTATGGCTGAGGAATTCATGAAAGTAAACTATTTACCTGAGGCTACACTGTGTATAGCCAAACCTAGAACCTACACTTCTTGATTCCTCATTCTTTGCTTTTTCCACTGTGTCATAATAATTAAGTATTTTACTTTCAATTTAACCATGAAAAATACCAAATAGAAGGGGGTTTCAAAAGAAACAGAAAAATATGGAATACTAAGTGGTATCATTAGCTATTGAATTTGCTCAGTGAGCTTCCCAGGATGTCAGAACTTGTTCCCACCTGAGACCTGAGAGGACTCTACTCCAACTTCTTCCCAGATGCCAATCTGTGCAATATTATCTTTCCTTGTGGATATACCTCTATTTCTTCAGATAAAGGTCCCTTTGCCTTCCCATTCCAAAGGTATTCATTCTAACTTTTCAATTGCTATTCCATCTGATTGAATGGAATCAATCAACATACAACTAAGTAGGATGTATTTTTAAATAGCAGATGTAAGTTTGAACCTTGTTCCTCTTTTTTATTTTTTAAAGGGTCACTCAGATAACAAAGCATTGTTCAATTTGTGTTGTCAAGTACTTAAACCAAATGAAATTGCACCTTATGAACATGTACTTTGTTTAAAGATGCACTATAAAATTATGATTTGAATGTAAGCTTAAAAATTGAGTCAGAATCATCACACTGGAATACATAATTTTGAAGACTAAAAAAAATAAGATAATGAAACTTAAGAGGCAAAACCTGAATATATTATTAAGGGGTGGTTACATTCAAAAATAGTGCGCGTTCTTGTTTGGACAATAAATCACTTTGATACTACACTTTTTTTTAAGCTATTGTCTTACTTTATATGTTTATAACAGCCTCTGTAACGTTGCTTTCCTGAAGTTCTATTTAATTCAATGAAAAAATGTATATACTTCCTACACTGAGCTAAGATATAGAGGACATGCAAAATTTGAATGAGTGTCCATACCTTCAAGGAGATTGCAGTCTTTTAGTGAGAGGTATAATATATATATATATATGTATATGTATATATACACACATATATACATATATGTATATATGTAACTGTAATATAGAATAATATGTGATATTTATAGAGGTTACTGTTTGTTTTCTTTTTCCTGCTTTATGGACACCTTAAATATATGTCTAGTTAAGATCTTTTGACATCAATGCTTTAATTGTAATTTTCAGACTTAGAATTAAAGTGAAGGCAGAGTTGATGGCTCAGGTGTCTAAGTTTCCAGGACCACTCAATATTGTTTCACAGAGATATCCTAAATGCCTATTATTTGATCATTATGACAGACAGCATTTCCTAAGAGTTGAAAAAAATACATACCTAAAATAAAACAGTTACTATGCCAGTAGTTCTCTGCCCATGGCATATATGCAGGAAATACTACTAATTCACATAAAAGGCACATTAAGATTCTATCAAACATAATGTACATTCCTGAAGCTCTTTCACACTTGTGTTACTTCTAGCAGAAGTAGCAAGAGCTCGATCTGCTGAAATCAAGGGTGGAGAAAATTTAGATAAAATTTAGGTAAAAAACATGAGAAAGGACATTTGCCAAATGCTACTTTGAGGTAAAATGAATTGTTAGGAAGGTTGTTGTCATAATTGTTGTATTTTTCCCATCACATAAGTTGCCTAAATCAGTGTATTTGTAGTTTGCATTCTTTGCTTTTAATTCTGCCCACTGGGGATAATAAGAATAAGTCTAATCTATTTTGCACATTTCATTGTACAGAGGAAACAGAAGATGGGACTTGTGTATATATATATATATATATATATATATATATATATATATATATATATATATATGTCTTAGGTTTGAATCCTAGTTTTGCCTTTTAATAACTGTTTAAGAATAAGTGGATTACAAGACAATTCTGTACAAGTTATGATGAAAGGTACTGTCAGTCTCCAGAGAAAGAACTGATAGGCCCTGAATACAGACACAATTCCTTTGTTTATTTTTCTTGTTGTTTGGTTTCTTTTTTTTTTTTTTTGGTCTGTGTCTTCTTTCACAGAATGACTCACAGAAAAATATGTTTTCATAACTACACATGTTTGACCTATATCTAATTGCCTACCTTCTGATTGAGGGGGGATGGGAAGGAGGGAAAGAATTCGGAACTCAAATTTGAAAAAAATGTTAAAATTTCCATTACATGTAATTGGAAAAAATAAAATATCAAATAAGATTTTAAAAAAGAGCAAGTAGATTAATGTCTATGGGTCAGAGCTCTCTCATGTGTAAAGTGAGAATATTGGGCCAGATAGCCTTTGAATTGACTTATAGCTTTAGAGCTATAAAGGGACATCTCCACAATGATAAAATCTCAGGGTCAGGACTCTGCTCACCCATGTTTGTTTCAAGGACAATTAAATGACACAGCAGAGTGGAAGATTAGAATTAGCAAGACCTAAGTTCAAATCTTGCCTCAGACATAGTAAGCTGTATGATGCTAGGAAATTTATTCAATACTTTATTTTTTTGCTTATTTTTGGAGGGCAATTGGAGTTGTGCCTTGCCCAAAGTCACACGCCTAGTAAATGTTTCAAGTGTCTGAGGCCGTATTTGAACTCAGGTCGCTCTGACTCCAGGGCTGGTGCTCTATTCTCTGGACCACCTAGCCATCCCTATTCAATGCTTTTGTCTTAGTTTGCTCACCTATAAAATTGGCATTGTTAGGTAATTCAATGGACAGAGTACGGGGGCGTGAAGTCAAGAAGACCTAAGCCCCAAAGTGACCTCAACAACTTACTAGCTGTGTGACTATGGACAAATTGCTTAGTCAGAGTTTGCCTCAGTTTCTCCAACTATAAGATAAGAATAATAAGAGTCCATACCTTCCATAGATAGGTTTCTGTGAGGATCAAATGAGATAGTATTTCTAAAGGACTTAGCAAAGGGCTTATCTCATCATAGGCACCATATAAATGTTAATTGGTGTTGTTTTATTATTTTTATTATTATTAATATTAATAATTATAACATCTCAGAGATGTTGTGAAGCTCAAATGTGATAATTTATATATAAAGTTCTTTGTAAACAGAAAGTATTATATAAATAATAAATACAAACTATTATTGTTATAGGTGAATATACTTTATGTACAAATAGAATACCATATATGTATGCTTATATAATGTGTAAGATTAAAATATTTTACAAACGTTATAGAATCAAAAAATAATTATAAATAAAGTAATGAAAAAGAAAATCCTGTATGAGACCACATTGCTTATTACATGAATAAAGATACCAATATGTGGGTCAGGTACTGATTTTTCATCTTATTCTATGTTTGAGAATATAGCTCAGACTTTCATAAGAGGAGGTTTTTTAAAAATACTTCAGTATAACTAGTTTTCATCATACAGAATCCATTCCTCATCCATTTGTCCACATTTATAAGTAGTAGTCTATTCCTGGAAAGGATAATTAATTTAATATTGCATATTTGTCCACTGCAAATTTCAGGTTGTATCTCATTCATTTGTGAACCATCCATAAATTAGGGAACAGACATTTAGAATGTTCATTCTCCCTCTCCCATTCATTATGCAAAATGTTTGTTCGGTAAAAGAAACGACTGGATTTTCTATTCAGTGACAGACATGGTATTAGGAATAGGACTATCATTTACCTGTTGGAATCTTAGAGGTCAAAAGTTCTGGCAAATTCTTTGGATTGCTTGAGGGGACCCCTCCCCAACCCCTCACATTGATTTTCACATCCTTAACACTTCAGGTTCATAGTAAGCTTCCAAAAATTAAGTGCTTTAAGATTATTCCAATTTTACATTTGTGAAGATCAAATTGAGGAGAAACTGTTACTCTGAAGACAGCACTATTGTCTTTGGCTCCTGAAGAAAAATTAAATCAATTGAGAAGGGGGAAAAATTCTGATAAGAATCTAACTAAATACATTACATCATGTGTTCCTTGGGATGTAGAACTTGATTATTAAGATGACCTTGGTTAAATCTTAAGTTTCAGAAATTTAGTTTTCCACTCCTTCACATTCATAAAGGTAATGATAACTTCTGATAAAATCTCAAAGGATTGGCAACTGTGGCAGTGCATTGAAATGCAGTCAAGTTAAACATGGGCCCTCATTTTCTATTACTCAACAGAGAAACATGTGGTGGGCTTGATAATTACCTATTTATAATTCAGAGAAGAGTATCGGAGCTCCCCAACAACTTCATTTTCCCCAGGTAGTATAGTTAGGTATTTTATTATAGTGGCTACATAGATGTATAAATATACACCTTTCTCTGGTGCTATGATATAACAACTTTAGTGGGGGAAAAAGTAATGATATTAAACTTTTGTGACTCTTTAAAAATTAATTAAAATATTGACTAATACTTTGTATCTAAAAAGGTATCCACAGCAATTTTATTTCACTATTATACATCTTTTTTTTCTATTGCCACACTCACAGTGCTGCATGACACCCACAAAATGGTGACCTAGAGGAAAATCTTCAGTGCATGGTATAAAATCCCTACAAAACTAAAATCCCTTGAGTATCAGTTGTAGAACATGAGCAAAAAATGCACAGAAGAAACTGAGATTTGCAACATCCGTCCCTTGTGGTTGTAGTTGTTCAGTCATTTAGTGATGTCTGATTCTTTGTGACCATATAGAGTATAAAAGGCCTATCCTCCTCTATCTCTTGAAATCTGTCCAATTTCATCTTTATTGTTTCCAATGACACTATCTATCCATCTCATCCTCTACTCTTCCCTTTTCCTTTTGCTTTCAATTTTCCCAATATCAAGTGTTTTCCAATGAATCCTTTTATCTAATTATGTGGCCAAAGTATTTAACATTCAGCTTCCCTACTTGACTTCCAGTGAATAGCCTAAATAAATTTGTCTTGATTGATTTGATCTCTATCCAAAGGACTCTCAAAAGTCTTCTCTAATACCACAATTCAAAAATTTCAATTCTACCACTCTCAGCTTTCCTTATAGTCCAAATAACCATAGCTTTGACTATATGGAACTTTGTCAGCAAGGTGATGTCTCTGCTTTTTGGCATGCTTTCTAGATTTGCTCTAAGCTTTCCTTCCAAGAAGCAAGTGTCTTTTGTTTTCAATGCCTCAGTTGCCATCTGCAGTGGTCTTTTATCCCAAGAATATAAAATCTGACACTACTTCCATTTCTTCTCCCTATTTGCCAGGACGTAAACTGGTTTAATTAACTTTCATTGTTGGAGTGAACCAATTAATGATGATAGAGTTCCACTGAAGCACTGAGTTAGTTTTCTAGTGTTTGATGTGCAGACCACTGGGGCAAGGACAGTGATCTGCAAAGATTCCAATAGCAGGCATTAGCAAAGAGGAAGCTAAGATAGATGGTTGAATTGGGCACAGGGTAGGACAACAGGTAATAAGTAGTTTTCTTTGGATTGTGACGTTTTCATAATTGGGCACAGAGTAGGGCAACAGGTAATAAATGTTTTTCTTTGGATTGTGACATTTTCAAGCACGTCTAAATATGAGGTTTCACAAAAGAACAAAGCCTGTACCTAGAGTTTAAGTGGTTTTTGATTGAATTTGGGGGCTGGAGTGGGGCAAGGAGACAAATTGGTTCTTGCAGACCTGATCCCCAGTCTTTATTCACACTATGTACTTTCCCTATTGATTTGTTTTGTTCTATTTTATTACATCTGTTTTATACTTGAACACCCACCCAAGAGTATAAAGTCACATTAGATGAATTTCAACCTATTATAGCCTATTTCTATCTCAGAATTAGGTACAGATTCCATTTTGAATAGAAACTTATATATTAATTTATTGGCTGTGTTCAAAGATACTGATGTAGTATCTTTTTTTGTCCTTAATTATTATAGTATTGATTTTTTTAAAAACATAGTTGTCTTCCCTCTCCTCAACTATATTACCGTTTCCCTAAGGGTAGAGAATATGCCTTATACATTTTTTGTTGGACTTCCCAGAGTGTCATGAGCATAGTAAGGATTGAGGATTCATGGGGTGGATAGGTGAGACAGTGAATAGAACACGGGTCTTGGAGTCAGGAGGATCTGAGTTCAAATCCAGCCTCAGACACTAACCCCCCCACCCCACACACACTAGCCATGTGACTTTGGGCAAGTCACTTAACCCCAATTGCCCTACCTTCCCTCCTCAAAAAATTGAGGATTCATTTGTTAATTTGATTTTATATGACTCTAAGTTTTCTAGTTTGGATGACTCAGAAAATGATTGTACCATTAATAGTAATATTAAGTCTGGGAATGGGATGAGGGTAATTTTCTCATTCTCTGCTCTCCAAATAATCTTCTCAGCAGTTAATATATATATATTTCTCTTTTTTGACTACTTTTTGTAAAGGAGAATGACTATGTTCTATTTTGCATTCTACTTTCCAGGGATATAGAACGTTGCTTTTGGGTCACTTTATTTCTCTTGTCCCTGGCTCAGGCTACAAAAATGTCCTGCTATGTTCCCTATATGACTGTCTGTTTCCTCAAAGTTTGTAGATTTTAAAAGTACATATAAAAAGAGAAGTCATGACCACAGATAAGTAGTCTCCATTTGATTTTTGAATGAGTTCAGGGTGGCAGTTGAGTCAATGGTATAAAAGAGATGAATATAACCTAAAATAATTTCTTTACCAGACTTGAAACAGCTTTGATCTATTTTTCTCCTGAGTGGTACCAGAATTTATTATTTGGATTCAGTTCTTGGGAAAACCCTATTTGCATGTCAAAATCTATGCCCTTTTCAATATTCAAAAGGATTTTTTTAGCTTGTTTTTTTTTTTTTAATTTGCTTTGTTTTATTTTTAATCCCACATGGAATTCAGAGTCAAGGAAGCCTGGAAATATAGGGAAAATATGTTTTTTTTCTTTTCATTCCCTCTAATTAGTTCACTAGAAATAAAGCATCCTCAGAAGTAGAAAAGGTCTTAGACCTTTGCCAATAGAAATTCTAGATAATATGCCTAGCATTCTGAAGCAGAGCTCAGTTTAATCAGCATGTCCTTTAAAAACCTAACTTCATTCAAAGATGTCAATTTTTGAGGCTTGCTTTCTTATTAGTATTGTTGTCATTGATTTAATGTATATGTCAGGTACATATGTGGGTGACAGGTACCTTGGATAAATGACCAAACATTTGGCATACCTAATTTTCTGTAGGTCACCTTAAATCATTCTTGTGAAAAGACTGTATTTTACACTCACCAATGTTGCCATACAGATAAGTTGAGGCCAGGATGACCAGGAGTCTGTCTTTTGACTCATGAAACACCAAAAGGCAAAGAGAAATTCATTGTTAGGGTCTTCTATGTCAAAGAATAGCACAATTCCTCAGGTTGGATGGATGGATAGATGAGAGAGAGAGAGAGAGAGAGAGAGAGAGAGAGAGAGAGAGAGATGCCCAAAAAATTTTCATTGACTTTATATTCATTGGGCAAAATAAGATATAATATGGAGGCATCATAATTTTGTGAGTATAAAAGATGTGACTTTATTAGTGTCATTAGAATATCATATTCTCTGTGTTCTAGATGTAAATTTAGCCTTATGCAAAACTAAGAATTTTCTGGAAAGTAACTAGTTGCAATTACATTTGATTATTTTATGTCATCTGAATATTTATTTTAAATATTTAGAGCATGAAAAACATAGAAATTTAGTTTGTAGGGACCTTAGAGAACATCTAATGCAATCACTTTAATTTATATTTTAAATTACTGAAGCCTTAAAAGTTAAAGGTCATACAACTGTAGGGTAAAAGGCAGGCTAAAACGCATGCCACTGAACTCCTAGGTTAGGATTTTTCTCTACCATTGCTTATAATATAGACTTTAACAATTTTTTCAGATGGAAAATACCTATATGGTCCAACCATGCTTCCCACCAAGTACTAAAAAGCCTCTCAGAGTATCCAATCTCACTCACATGAAATTGCAAAGAGTAGTTATTTTATATGAAAGTAGCTGATCTCAGAAGGAGAGGCATTACCAGGAAAGGGACATGGAAAGAAGTTCTTCTTTAGGTAGGAGGTTAGTATTTATAGGAAGTAATAGAAGTTAATAGGTCAAAGTGAAAAGGAAGCTATGGGGAAAGTTAGTGCAAAAGCACAAATATAATATGAAATACTATGAAAGA
This sequence comes from Gymnobelideus leadbeateri, assembly GCA_011680675.1. NCBI lineage: Eukaryota > Metazoa > Chordata > Mammalia > Diprotodontia > Petauridae > Gymnobelideus > Gymnobelideus leadbeateri. The sequence continues at coordinate 120,705 of WOXC01004542.1, forward strand.
AAGTAGAAAGTAGAAAACTAAGATGGGATGAAGTATAAGACAAAAAAATTAGGTGACAAGAGTTAATATCTTTAGAAAAATAATTGGCCTTTGAGTAGAGCATGGATTGGAGTAGGGAGAAACTAGAGTCAGGCAGAAGAATTAGAACACATTGTAATAATCTATGCAAGATCTGATGCCTGGACATAGTGTAGTGTCTGTACAAGTTGAGAGAAGAGAATATATATATAAATGTTAAAAAGGTAAAAACAACTAGATGTGGCAAGAGATTGCAAACATTGGAGAGAGGAAGAGAGGGAGTGAGAGAGGGAAGGAGGGAGGAGAGAGACAAGACAGACAGAGAGACAAGACAGACAGAGAGACAGACAGAGACAGAGACAGAGACAGAGACAGAGAAGGAATGAATTCAAAGTTAACACCAAGATGGTGAGCTTGGGTAACATGGTGCCTATAATAGAAATACAGAAGATGAGAAAAGGGGAGGGTTTGGGAGAAAAGACAATGAGTTCTGTTTTGGACATTTAGACATTAAGATTCTTTTCACATTGATTTTGTCAAGAAAATAATGGGTGATGTTAGATTTAATAGAAATATTAGCTTTGGATACATTTATCTCAAAATAGACAACTATAGTCAGTAGGACTGATAAGATCACTGAGTGAATATGTATAGAAGAAAAAGAAAAGAGGTCTCAGGGCAGAGCCTCTGGGAGACACCCACAGTTAGGACATATGATATGGATAAATAGTCTCTGAATAAGACTGAGAAGGAGCATTCAAATAGGCTGTAGAAAAACTAAGAGAGTTCAGTGTTATGCAAATCTAGGGAGGTGATAATGAAACATGTAGCAAGGTGTTCGGTATGAAGGGTTGCAAAATATTCAGGAAGGAAGATGAGTGAGAAAAATATTTTTTAGATTTGACAGTTAAGGGATTATTGATAACTGCCAAAGGTACTTTTACTTGAATAATAAGTTTAAAAATGATAGCTAAATAGTCTTTATCTGGTGGCCAACATTCTGCTCATTAGCCTCTTCATATTTTGGGTGGACATGAAAGGAGGTGATCCCTAGTACAATCTATCGGAATTTTGCTTGGTAAGCATGCAAGTAAACTTTGCTTACTTGGCAAAACATTTGAGAAATCAGTGTTGCCTTGGTACCATAGTGAAGCAATGGAGTAAGGGATTCTATCTACCTATAAACATATTATCAATAAAACTATTTTCTAAGCAAATGCTAATGGATGTTTTATAGAATTTTAGCTTTATCCACATTAGTCCTCAGTATAAATGACAACTGGCCATGCTATTTTCCTTGGGTGGGTAGGAATACTAACCTGGGTGGCACAGAGAGGCTTCTTTCAAGTACATGGAATCTTGAGTTACCTTTTAGTGCTAAAAATCATGACAAATGGGCTTTTGACTCAGGCTCAAGTTTTGCTTACTGTATATTCTCCACAACTGTAACAATGAGAACACCAAATTCTGTTACAGACTTTTTCCTTCTATAATAAGTGTTAGGGAACTGAATTTCAAAATACTCTAAAATGTGATAGGACAGATTGATGAAATCCTACATTTTAGACATTTGAGGCAGATTCTAAACATCTGCACAAAACAAGTCGTCTGTTCAATGTTCTAGGCAACTAAAATTTACGAGATATCTCAAATATGCAGATGAGCTGAATAGACTGGACATCGATTGACAAAAAAGAAGTAACCTCCCTTCTCCCACTAGCTCAGTATAAGAGTGGGTTTTAACTGGAGGAATTGTAAAAAGAGAGTAAGGAAGAAAGGATTTTATTTTTTTAATAAAAACCACATTGGGAAAATCTACTTGGGAATTCATTTGAAATAGAAATAGTCCTTTTCTCATATCAATAAACTGTTCTTTTTTTGTAAACTTACATGTTTTTTTTTTTTCATGAGCCTTTCTTCCGTCAAGGAACACCTATGTGGTACTTTGAGTTACCACAAATAGTTTCTTTGGGTCAACAGCTATGATACCTCCAGTAATCTCTCATTTAGTTGTTTTTTTTTTGTTTCTTCCAAGCAATTTTAAATGCTAGGATTTATTTTCATAAATTGATATTCTTCTTCTTATAAAATTCTTCATATTACATTTTTATTGAAAGTCAATAAGTTTCCATTTGAGATTCAACTAATTTTTAGCAAAATGATAGTAAGGCAAACTATTTTACTCTAAAATTATTCTGTAATATTTAACTGATACACAGTTGACATATTTTGGGGGAGAACTGAGTGACTATTAGACCCCAGTTAATTGCATCAATTTCAGAGAAATGATACAGTGTAAACAACTTGCTAACCTGAGGAAGAATGCATGACTGTTGTGTGGATGGAATTTTCATTTCCTTTCTACTGATTGGAAAAAGCAGAGAATAGGAAATATATATCACTTAAAAGTACTGTTGCAAAACAGGGGTAAAAAGCATAGAAAGCATTCCTTGTCATCAAATATTCTTACACACAGAAGAAAATTGTTTCATCAATCAAGAACATGACAAGAAGATTCCCACCACTGGAGAGGATCATTTTCTTTTTGTGTGTATATGGGCTGGTCTTGTTTTTGATGAAGTAAGCATTCTTGGCTAAGGCAGGTGGTTGTATCTAGTGTTATTTGAAGGAGGTCACAATTCCACTTGTGTCCTGCCCCAAAACTACCAAATGCAGATTTGTTCCCAGAAAATAAAAAGTCCATATTGTAATGTTGCCTTTGTTATAAAACAAAAAAATTCCCCAATCTAGCATTTAAGGTGATCAGCAGTTTGCAGTTTTCTTCTGATTTGGTTTTTTTTTTTCATTTTTGTTTTACATCTGTGCAAAGCAATTAATCAATGATATTTACTAAATGTGTGATATGTGCCAGGTATTATGCTAGAACTAGACACTGAAGATATAAGAATGAAAGTATCTTCTTATAGTGAGCACACATTTATGCATGCACACGCGCGCGCGCACACACACACACACACACACACACACACACACACAATGATACCTACAGTTAATGAATAGAATATGCATAAAGTTCTTTTGGGAGACAAGGCATTAACAATCGAGGGAGGTGAGTTAGAAAAGTTGTCTTGTAGAAGATAGTGCCGAAGCTACATCTTAAAGAAGGAGAGACTCTGAGGCAGATGTAAAGATCAATTATATTCTAAGTTTTGGGGGAAGGCTATGGAAAATAAAGTGCTGTATGAGGAAGACAAAGAAGGTTAGTTTGGGTGAATTGTAGTGTGTGTGTGGGGGGGGTGGGGGGCAGTAATGTTCAATGAAGTTGGAAAGGTTGGGACCGGGACACAAAGAACATAAAATGAAAGTGTAGACATTTCTATTTCATCCTAGAAGCAAAAGGAATCTACCAGTATTGGTTTATCAGAGGAATCAGTTTTGTGCTTAAGGAAGATTACTTTGGCTTCAGTGTTTAGGGTGATCTGGAGTGGTAAGATATTTAAGGCAGAGAGACCAATTGGAGAAGAGGTTATGAGTACCTCAACTACGAGAGTAATAGTATGAGTAAAGTGAAGAAATCATATATTAGAGGCTTTAGGAGGATCAAAATCGCAAGATTTGACAACTGATTGGATATATCAGGTAAAGGAGAATGAGGAGTCCAAGAAAATGCCTAAAATATAAATCTGAGACACTAGAAGGATGACTATACTTTTAATAGAAAGAGTAAAGCTTGGAAGCAGGGAGGGTGTGGTTGTGTTGCGGTTTAAACCCAGGGACACCAAAAATTGTTGAGGTAAGGTCTCTGCCCACCCCAAAACTGTTGTGGTTTCATGATGTGTTGTGGCAGAACCATCTCAAAGAATTCAGTGTCAGACCACCTTTAATCCAAGTATAGGCAATTATTGAGATTGACACCTCTCATGAAGCGGGCTAAATTCCAAGAGGAACCAGCAACTTTAGAGAAAGCAAGATGGGTTTTTATAGAGTAAAGATACAATTACATAATAGAAATTTACATAGAAGAATATCATTAATATTAAAAAGATAGGAATTTATTAAGGGATTAGGTAATGGAGGAGGGGTCCCATTTATGGTTCAGTGGTTAAACATTCTGGTCATTCTGCCCTCCAACTGGCTAGCTATTGTGGTCCTGTCTGGTTAAGACAGATAGTTAGGTATTGTGGTCCTGTCTTGGGCTATATGGATGATGTGATTGTTCTTGAATACAAGAGCACACCTGTTTCTGTGGGAATGCGTCTGGGGGCAGTGACCAGGTAGAGGCAATAGCTAGGTTCCCATCATATGGACACACCTGCTATTTCTGTGGGAACTAAGAGTTCAGGGACACACCTGTTGTTCTAGTGAGGAGTGAGGCATATACAAAGAAGTTAGGACATTGGAGGTGGGGGGCTAGGTAGGTGTAGTGGGCTTGCAGTTCAGTAGGGCCAATGAAGTTAGAATATTGGGGCTGGAGGCACCTTTATTAGGATTCTATCAGTTGTAAATAAAATGTTTGTTTTAGGCCTCTCAACTTTCAAAAATCTCTGACTTGATTTGCTAAAATTAAATTTGAAGAGTGAGATTGAGACAAAGTGTGTGTGTGTGCGTGTGTGTGCGTGTGTGTGCATGTGTGTGTGTGTGATATTAGGTACTCTTGGGGGTGGAGGCAAGATGGCAGAATAGGAAAGCATTCAGCCAAATTCTCCCACTGTTCCCCTCCAAACAACATTAAAATAATGCCTCAAATCAAATTTAGGAGTTCCAGAACCTAAATGAGGTCAGGGTGAGATCTTCTTCCAGTCTTAGACAACAATAACAGTCAGAAAGACCTGTGACAAGAGAGAAGAGGCAAACCTGGAGTCCATATGGATGAGAAGAAGGAGGAAGAGAATTTGGAACTCAAAAGTTTAAAAGTAATTGTTAAAAATTATTTACAAAACTCTGTTTTACAAAATGTTTAATGAAATACACGTACATATACATACATTGTATATGTGTGTATGTATGTATATACACATGCATATATGTATATGTATATATTTATGTATATGTAAATTAATAAACTGTATATATATGTTGTGTACATATGCACATGCGTATATATGCATGTATGTATATATATATACCTAAGGACTTAGTAGGCAACCTCTAAGAATCTGTGCCTGCAATGAAAGTATAAAATGTTTTATATGACTCCTAGATTTTGATAGATTTCTTTAATTTCAAAATAATTTAAGGAAATGGCAAATCTCAAGTACAAGAAGTCAAACCAGACTTTTTGGGAAACTTTCAAGAATGAAATTACAAGTAAGTATGATGAGGGGGGAAAAGGAAAAGCTATCTAAAAAGCACATATTAATTTATCCCCATATATGAACAGGAAATTCATCAACAACTTGGATTGAAAAGAAATGTGTGGAAAATGGAAACAAGGGTAGGTAATAATGGATGAAAACAAAAGTGCAACATGGTCACTTAATTGAATGTAAATACTGCCCAGAGAAAGGGGGCCAGGAATGTTGCCCCTAACCCCTTCTACCTCTGATGAGGAAGACATGGACACTGGTTGGGGGGCATGTGACTGGAGGGAGAAAGAGTTGCCAATCATATCTAGAGGGAAGAAGAGGGTCAAGTCACATCTTACCTCATGATGTGGGAGGGGGATAAACGGGCTCAGGAAGATGGACAAACAGATGACATGGCCCAGGAGAGGGCCAGCAGGGGTGGGGGGGGGGTACCTGTCTTTCCCAAAGTTGGGGAGTCACAAGAAGAAACAGAAGTGGCCTCGCTTGATTGGTATTGGATTGAGCATGGCCTGGACAACCTCAGTGAACACTTCTTTAAGACAATCCTGATGCAGGGCAGAGCATTCCAGGGAGCACATTGCATGAATATGCTTGCTCAGGACTACACCCTGCTGGGTTGTGATGGATGCCTGGCCCTACTCTTTCAGCCACCTTATGACATCTGGCTGAGCCTGCAGGTCCTTCTTGGTGCCCATGACCAGGATTGGCACATCAGGGCAGTGGTGTCATACTTTTAGATACCACTTGTACCATACATTCTCACAAAAAGGTGGTCTGACAATGGAAAAGCAGATGACAAAGATGTTGGTCTTGGGATAGGACAAGGTGTGTAGCCCAATCATATTCTTCCTGGCCTGCTGTGTCCCACAGGTTCAAACTCACTATGTGCCCATCCACAGTGCTTTGAGCATTGTAGTTGTCAAACACTGTTGGGATGTACTCCTTAGGGAGGGCATTGGTAGTATAGCAGATTAGAAGGCACATCTTGCCCACTGCCCCATCTCCCACCACCACACATTTGACGCTCTGCATCATGGCGGCTGGGTTGTGTGCAGCCTTCCTTGCCTGTCCCCGACAGAGCCCCAACAGTGGCAGTCAATGTTTCACCCTGGTCCTCTCCCTCCTTCCCTGCCCAAGGTGAGGGCAGGGAGGGCACTGGGGGCTGCAGCACGGTATCTAAGACTCGACAAGAAAGTGGGATGATTTTTATTGTAAAACTGTTCTCTGTACATAGGAGAATTTAAAATTAGGAATTCAAAATGAATTAAAAATTTATTAGCAGATTCTCCTTACACTAATTAAAACTGAGAGATTTGCTTGCAGTGAAATTCCACATGGTATAATACAATCTACTAGGCCTTCTAGCTCTAAAACTATTATTTCTTATGGATTTTTACACAGTTACATGTGTGTTTTAGTTACACCCAAGAAGTCATGATCATCTTAGGTAGGCTATGAAATTATATTTTAAAATACATAATTGATATTATTGTACCAAAATCACACTAACTTTCAATCAATCACCAAAAACCTCCTAAACCACAAAACTAGCTCTGAAAACAACAGGACAGAAAAAGCCTGAGGCTTTAGACAATTAGTTCCTCCAACCTCCATGCCAGGAACATAGCTCAGCACTAACATAAGGTTCCAAATCAAGAAATTGAAATGATCCCCATCAGTGGGGAAATGACTGGACAATATGTGGTATATGATTGTGATGGAATACTATTGTGCTTTAAGAAATGATGAGCTGGATGGTTTCAGAAAAAACAAACAAACAAACCTGGGGAGGCTTATATGAACACAGGTAAAGTAAAGTGCATAGAACCAGGAGAACACTGTACACAGTAAGAGCAGTATTATAATGATTACAAACTGTGAATGAGTTAGCTACTCTGATCAAGACATTGACCCAAGGCAGTTCCAAAAGGCCCTTGATGCAAGACACTATCTACCTCCAGAGAAAGAACTGATGAATGAAGCATAATTTTTTCACTTTATCTTTATTTTATTTTTTGTGCTTTTTTTCAACATAGTTAATATGGAAATGTTTTGCATGATTTTTGCATGTATAATTGATATCAAATTGTTTTCTTTCTCAAATAGGGGAGAGGAGTGGAATGGAAGGAGAGAATTTGGAGCTCAAAATTAAAAAAAAATAATGTTAAAAATTTACATGTAATTGGGTAATATTTTAAAAAACTTAAATAAAATTATTAATAATTTTTTGTTTTTACAAAATCACCTTAATGTCCCACTATATCAAGCCACCCCTCAAGACAGATAGCCTAAAAATTAAAGGGGGAAGGAGTAGTAGTTTAGCAAAATTTGTCGGCATATTAGTCAAATCCAACCATCTACTCAGTATACTGAATCTTTATTCCCTCATTTCTGTAAGAAAAGGGAGTGGGTCAAATTCTTAAATGTCTTTTCTAAGGTCAGACTTGGTCATTATAATTACACAGTGTTTAGCCTTTATTGTGTTGTAATTTTTTTAAAATTTACAATGTAGTAGTTATTGTGTGTATTGTTTTCCTGTTTATGATTATTTCTCTTCACTTTGCTTGATATGTCTTCCTGATCTTGACTCTTCATGTTTATCTTTTCTTAGCAGAGTAATATTTCTTCTTATTTTAACCACAGTTCATCTAGCCACTCAACCAGGGGCATCTACTTTTATAATCAGTTTCACTTTCAACATGTTGAATTTAAGCAGCTAACAGCATATCCAGCAGGTTATTACCAGTAGTTCCTTCACAACTGGAGGCTTGAGTCCAGGAGAAAGTTGAGAGCTGGCAATGTAGATTTGGGATCTATCTGCATATAAATGATTCTTAAGAATGGGCCAGAGGAAAAACTATATATAGAGTGAGGAGATAAGGAAAATCAGGTCCTAATTTTGGGGCTATATGTTATCAGGGCCAGGAGATAGATTACTGATCCAGCAAAATAGAATGAAAAGAAAAAGGAACAGTGGTATAGAATTCAAGATAGGAGTCTAGAACCCCACTTTTGGAAGTTAACATGGTCAAAACTATCAAAAATAGTCAAGAGATCAAGGAGAAGAGGGATTAATTTGACAGAGAATTTTTTTTTTCACTCTGAAGATATTCTTGTAAGTGTTTTAGTCTCAGGGCCAAGGGTAGTAAACAAAAGATCTGTAAAATATAATCATCAGTTCAATAAATAGAAAGAAATTATTTTCTGGAGTAAACACATTTGTAATATACATGCATCATGTCATTCTATTTTCACTTCAACAAACCATTGATAATTCTTTAGAATGGATTTAACAGCAATTTCAACCTCATCCTTGTACTCGAATGAAATGAGGATGACTCATGAGTGAAGTTGAACTTAAAGAGCATGTGACAGCATTCTGGTATTTTTCAGACTTGTCTTTAGAAATCTAATTCTCCTTTTAGACTGTTTCAGTGAATTAAAATGGCAGCATCTTGACATGAACCATAAACAGCCAGAAGGTTTCATCCCAGTCAAATTGTGAAGTATTTGGGAATCCTTTACAATGAAGCTGCAAGCAAGAGTTGAAATGTGTTTTGTTATACAAATAAGACTGAAACCCATATGATTTCATAACTTTCAATGTCCCTCTATAACATGTAGATTATAGCTCCACTGAAATCAAGGAAGAACATCTAAGCCCCAGAGAATGTTAAGCCATATTGTTTCTATATTTGATCTGGTAAGACTATATAAATATTTTTCCCTTCTTACTTTATAGTTTCAACTTATTTTGGATCTCATTTGGTTTCCCAAATATGCTAAACCTATTAAGTGAAGGTAGTTTTGATGTAGTGGAAAGAATACCAGAAATCAGCTAGTTCTGTGCAGTTCTGTCACAGAATGACGTTTTGACCTTGAAGAATTAAGTCCCAGTTTCTCTGTCTTTAAAATGAGCAAAGTGAAACTAGGTCATTTTCAAGTTCTCAGCTATTTATGACTGAATCTAGACCAGATAGTAAGCATTACTTAGTAAAAAGAGAGAGTTAAATAAGAGATAGTTGCAACTATTTGTTTATAGATTATTGGTAACAAAAGATTCACTTAATCATCTGAAACAACATGCCAAAGGCAGCTGAATAATATGTAATGAACATCTTGTGCAACTTATCCAATATTTTAAATTAGAAAGAAATTGAGTCATATATAATAATGCTTCAGTTATTGGTCATGGTTAGGGAATGACATGTCTTGAATAAGGTGATTTTTCTGGATAACTGAACCTTTTTGTTCCTTTCAGACATATTCTTCTAAAGTAAAGTACACAATTCTAAACCTTGCTAAGTGAAGTATGCTGAATGCAGTTCAACATTTTCTTGGTTACTCAAGCTCATCATTTTGATCAATTATTTTACCATGCTATTGATGTAACTTTTGGGGGATAATTGGGCTGCATCTGTACCAATGTCAGTATATGCCCTAGATAGGCCTTGTTTTCAGCAATAAATCTTTTTTCACTTAGATACTATCATTTTCCTCCTTCTCATAAAAATAGAGTGTAATGTGATAGGGAACAGACCTCAGGGGACGAGTGTTTGTACGATGCATGATCACATCAAAGACTTTGAAACTGCTTTCTAACCTCAATACAATCATCATCCACCACTACCTTTATTAGGATCCCTTGCCTTGTCTTGAATGTTCCAAAGAGCCCCTCAGATTTCTAAACCCAGAACAGTTAACTTGATTGTTAACATTAGTGCATTTATTAGCTCAGTTATATTATCGTTTAGGAAAATATCATGCTCTTTATAATTTTAAATTTGTACACATCAATGACTATTCTAACTTCTATTTTTATATTCCCGGAAACAAATTTAACTCATCTTTGCATCTTCATTTATATCTGAATTGCCCATGTTACTAAATATTTAAAGGTCTTACATACTGGTGTACTAGATAATTGAGGTGGGTAATATCAACATTGACCTATATTAAGACAATTTTCTTTGTTCTTCAGTGTTTTCATGCATTAAAGATATCACATACTAAAAAAAAAAAGATATCACATACTAAAAAAAAAAAGATATCATATACTAAGTAAACAAATATACCTATCTATAATGCAAATTCACTTTTAGTCAAAAAGCATTTATTAAGCGCCTACTGTAAGATATTAAAATTACGAAAAGAAAAAATTTATGTGCCCTCATGGAGCTTAATTACCAGACATAAAAACAGATGGCAATATAAGGATAAAGACAATGAATGATAATATCAGAAAATATTTCCCACAGAAAGTGGAACTTAAATTGAGTCTTGAGAAAGAGATGATGGAGTACATTGAGAACAAGTGTGAAGACATGGAAGGAGGTATTGAAAAACTGAATTTCAGGAACAAGTAGGCCAATTTGTCTAGAGTATACAGTATGTCCAGAAGAATATGAAATAAATCCTAAAATTTTGACTGAAACCAGATGCAGCAGCAGTATTAATAGATAGCATTAATATGTCACTTTAACATTTGAAAAATGCTTTTAAACTTTGGAATTGATTGTATGGCATGAGAGAAATTGGCATGGGACGACTCAGCATGGTGTATCCATATCAGAGAAGGTGCTGTGCTCTGTGAACAAAGCAGAATTTAAGTAGCTCAAAAGAAATGTGAGATATATAAATTTAGAGGATTCACCCCAAATGTTCACATGGACTATCTGCGCCTATTCCAAGATCTTATTGGTCTGATCAATCACAGTTGGACAGAATGTAACTTGACTATAACATAGTGATGTCATTTTGGTCCTCTTCGGGAATGAGGGACAACTAACCAGTTATTATCTAATTTGATCCTCACCACAAGCCTGTGACGTTACTATACTGGTAGGATTTTTTTCTGATTACAATAGAGCGTGAAAGAAGATTCTTGAATAGAAGAGTAATATGAACAAATGTGCATCCTTTTTTTTTTTTTTGGTCTTTTTGGAGGGGGGAAGGCAGGATAATTGGGGTTAATTGACTTACCCAAGGTCACATGCTAGTAAGTGTTAAGTGTCTGAGATTAGATTTGAACTCAGGTCCTTCTGACTTCAGGGCTGGTGCTCTGTTCATTGCTTCACATAGATGCAACCAAACCAGAATTCTTAAAAGTTTACTTTGGCAGTTGTGACAATGATGAATTGAAGAAGAGTAAGCAAGGAGACAATGAAAACCATTTTTGAAAGATTAAGTTGGAATGATCTTGAAACAATGTATAAGACATGTTAAAGTCCAATTCCATGTGTATAGTTCATATACATTGTCCTCCTTCCATACCCCCTCCCATTCTTCCACTCTGTTTTTTAGGGAGAATAGAACCAAATTTTGTGAAATATGAATGAATCATCCTAGGGATATTAAAACAAAAAATACACTTTATCACATGACATTAAGGATATATATGTGTATATACATATATATGTATATACATACATATGTGTATATACATACATATATAAACACATATAAATAAAATGTTTTTGTGTATGTATGTGTGTATATACATATGGATATGTGTGTAAGTATTTGTATACATATGCTTGTCATTACCACACATAACTTTTATAGCTGTTTCCTCCTCTCAAACATCAGGTAAAGATGGGAATTGGCTAGAGAATTAGTTAGACTCAATCTTTATGCCACAAAATGTTGTGAAATGAAAAGGGATCTCCTCAGGGGTGGAGAGAAAGGAGATAGAATTAATCCCATCTTTTCATAGCTATCTCAGAAGGATTAAGTGATTTTAATTAAAATATGGAAACATTATTTCAGAGTGGTTTTTAAAGTATTATTGTGCTATCCAGTGAGATAGATTAAGAGCTATGGGAAACTTATATCATAAAATCATGGAGTTAAAGATGGAAGGGACCATAGAAGACATCTGTTTCAATCCCCTCATGTTGTATATGAGTAAATTCATGTAGAGGCTCATGAAACCTATAGAGAATAAGTGACTTGTGCAGGATGATACAACTGGTAAGAGGTTGAACTGAGTTCCAAACCCAGGTCCTTGGTCTACCTCTTACTTTATAAAGAAACTGAGAGTCAGCAAAATGAAATTATATAAATGGCCTTATAACTAATTCATTTTAAAAATAAATGTTAAACTATCTATGTTGACAAAATGCAGTTAATAATTAATGGAATTACTAAAATTAAGGTAAAAAGAAAACTAGTAAAATCAGTTGTACTTTTAATTTACAACTGGTAATTGTAGGTGAAAGCAATCATTCTCCCTTTCTCCCTGGGGTGAAGAGAATTGGTTTATATATATATATATTTTTTTTTTGTGTGTGTGTGTGTGTGTGTGTGTGTGTGTGTGTATTAGATCAGTGTGATCTGGGAAATAGGATATATCTTAATGCTTAGTTGACTGATATAAAAATTGAGGAATATTTTTAATAAGGGGACTGACTTTGGCAATGAAGAAATTTTTTTTTGCCCCTAATAGGGGGCATCTAGGAAAAAATAAGAGCAATGAGAATCTTTTACTTTACTTTAAACACAACAACCTGTTTCATTTGTACTATCCTCTCTGTTAACCTAGCATGAAAAAATAAATTAAAATTTATTTTAAAAATTACTGAACAATAGTAATTTTTGTTGGAGGGGGGAATTTTGACAACAAATTTTGACAACAAATGCGGAGACCATTTCCCTCTAAAAACTATTTTATTTTTTTAGTTAGAAAGTGTATTATTAGGGGTGGCTAGGTGGCGCAGTGAATAGAACACTGGCCCTGGAGTCACGAAGACCTGGGTTCAAATCCAGCCCCAGACACTTAACACTTACCAGACATGTGACCTTGGGCAAGTCACTTAACCCCAGCTGCCTCTCCAAACAGGCAAAAAAAAGTGTATTATTCTCAGGTATTCAAGTTGGAAAAACTACTTATATCTACTAGCAGTTCTAATATATCTAACATAGTTTTATTTTTCTTCTATTAACTCAGTTTGTGTAGCATGAGATGCAAGACATTATTCTGTTTGTGATTCATCATTACATGGCCTCTGGCAGGTAACATAGATACACAATATTAAATATATTAGTCATTAGACCAAATAGACAGTGAAGTCAATAGGAATATAATAAGCATATTATGGAGCATGGGCTCTGATGGATGGATTTATGTCCTATTCTCCTTTACTGGCTTGACTTTTTTCCCAACACTAAAGAAGTAAAAAAAAATCTATTAGAATTTTGATTTACCAACCCAAATTGGCGTAGAAAAAGTATAGATTCAATAAGCAGAATTCTGGTATAGCAAAGTCATTGCACAGCTGATTCTGCTACAGCTAATATGTTGCTGGAAGTGCAACTTTGCATTTTATGTTTGTGGATACTCTCATGGATATGCTAGAAGTTACAGATATTTTGTGCCAGTCATTCCCTATTGGCAAGTGGGTCCTCTGGGATAGCTTTTCATAGGATTATAGAATTGTAGAAAAGTTATCAAGTCCAACCTTCTTATATAATAGATTAGGGAATGGAAGCACAATTAGATTAAGTGATGTATCCAAAATTGATTATCCACTAATTATCAGAGGAAGGATTGTAGCTCAGGTTCTCCTGAAACTGTCTCTAGTATTTTACTCACTGAATCACTTAGCTACATATATTCTTCACCCCAGGTGAATCTCAAGCCCATAGTCTCTGGTTCAGGAGACCAATGCCTTACCCATTAGGCTGCTAGGATTTTTTTTTTACTTTTGTCCTCCTCTGTTTCGCCATTGGCATTCACAGGATTATGGAATGGTAGGATTTCATACAAGGTTAAAATGGAAAGGACCAAAGAGATCACCTAATCTGAACTCTTGATTTTGTTGAGAAGGAAGTGGATACTCAAAGATATTAAGTTATTTGTTCAAAGTCATGCAGGTTCTTGAGTGGAATAGTTAAAATTTGAACCAAGGTCTCCTGAATTTCCATTACTACATTCTGCCTGAACATAGTAATTTGCTCAACAAAAAAATAAAATGACAGAAGGGGGAATAATTTATATCATGTTTTATTGTTAGGGCCCTTAAAGACTTTACCGGAACTCTGAGAACTCACGGAGAACTCAGGCAAATGACAGGCAACTCAGGTTGGGTTAGAGGCACGTGTGTGTGTGTTTCTGCCCCACTCTTGAACCAACACAGGTTCAAGGATTACGGGGTATTGAGCACACTCCCCTCTCGTTAGGAGCCTGCTGCTGAGGCACATGGGGGAACAGAGTTGGGGGAAAAGGAGATAAAAGGATGGAGGTGAGGTGAAAGAGGAGAGAGAGAAGAGGGGATTGTGAATTAGAAAGAGATTAAAGGGCAAGATACATTATATCTTGGTATTAGGACTCCTTTGTCTAGTCTGGAGGAGCAGCCTCCCCTGAAGGGTTCAGGGGGGCGAACCAGAGGTCGGAGTGGGGCAACTAGAGTTGTGGGGGCGAAGGGAAAGGAACTCTCCGAGGGGTTATAGTGGGGCGAACAGAATCGTGGAAGCGATTGGAGAGGTAAGTTTGGCGTCGGCCTGGTAAGGCAGAATCCTTACATTTTATTACTTTATGTTTTATAAACTTTAATCTCATTTTATCCTTCGAGTAGCCTACTATGGAAGAACATGTAGGGGGGTGTAGCCAAGATGGCAGAGTGGGAACTTGTCTGAGTTCCCACTACAACCATCTCTGATACCTATGAAAAAATACTCTAAACACATTTTAGAGCTACAGAACCCACAAAGTGACAGAAAGAAACAAATCTATCTTTGAAGGCAGCCTGGCAAACTGACAGGAAAGATCTATAACACCAAGCCGGGAGCCAAGCCCAGCCCTGCTTGAGCCTCTTGGGCCCAGACCCAGGGCAAACCTGACTAGTGCCCCAGACCAGCTGGAGCACACTTCAGGAGAATGAATCACCAGCAGCTGTGGTAATTTCCAGACTTCTCAACACATAAAAACCAAAGAGAAAATCAAAGGTCAATGGGGAACTCTGTTCGAACTGGGTGATTGAAAAGCACAGTATAGCCCCATTTCCCAGGCAAGAAATGGCGGACACATAACGGCTGTAGCTGCTGCCCTGTGGCTGCCTCCAGAACTCCTGGCCTGCAGATCATAGGGGGAGCAAGTGACCATTCAGAGGGTAATAGCTCTTACTTTGACTTGCTTAGATCTGAGTAGCAGTCTTGGATGGTGGTCCTGGGGAATGTGGTCAACGTGCCAGAGCTTGTGGTGGCTATAGAGAGGGCACCCTCCTCATAGCTCTGACAGCAGTTTTAAAACATCTATGAAAACCCCAGCAATTTGGGAAGGTGCTCTCTCCTATCCAGAAGTAGAGTTCTACCATAGCAAAGAGCTCATAAGTAAAGTAATTGTTTGGCAAAAGGAGCAAACAGAGGAAGCATAATTAGACCATAGAATCATTTTTTGGGGACACAAAGGATCAAAACATGGAATAGAAGAAGACAGTGAAGTCAAAACTCCTGCATCAAAAGCTTCCAAGAAAGATATGAATTAGTTACAGGCAATGGAGGAAATCAAGAAGGATTTTGAAAATCAAGTAAGAGAAGTGGAGGAAAAATTGGGAAGAGAAATGAGAATGATGCAAGAAAATCATGAAAAGAGAGTCAACAACCTGACTGAAGAAAATAATACCTTAAAAAAGAGACTACCTCAAATAGCAAAAGAGGCCCAAAAAGTCAATGAGGAGAAGAATGCCTTAACTTGAATTGGCCAGAAAGAAAAGGAATTTCAAAAACTAATTTAAGAGAATAATTCCTTCCAAATTAGATTGGAGCAAATGAAAGCTAATGACTTTGTGAGAAATCAAGACACTATAAAACAGATTCAAACAAACAAACAAAAAAAGAGAACAATATATAATGTGTCATTGGAAAATCCACTGACCTGGAAAATAGATGCAGGAGAGATAATTTAAAAATTATTGGACTACCTGAAAGCCATGATAAAAAAAGAGCCCTAGAAACCATCCCTCAAGAAATTCTCAAGTAAAATTTCCCTGATATTTTAGAACCAGAGGACAAAATAGAAGCTGAAAGAATTCACTGATTACCTCTTGAAAAATATCCCAAAAAGAAAACTTCTAAGACTATCATAGCCAAATTCCAGAGTTCCCAGGTCAAGGAGAAAATATTACAAGCTGTCAAGAAGAAACAATTTGAGTATTGTGAAAACATAATTAGGATAACACAAGATCTAGCAACTTCTACACTAATGGATCAAAGGACTTGGAATATGATATTCTAGAGGTCAAAGGAGCCAGGATTAAAACCAAGAATCACCTACCCAGCAAAACTGAGCATAATGCTTCAGGGGAAAATATGGTTATTCAATGAAATAGAAGACTTACAAGTATTCTTGATGAAAAAAACTAGAGCTGAACAGAAAATCTGACTTTCAATTACAAGAAGCAGGAGAAGTATGAGAAGGTAAACCAGAAAAAGAAATCATAAAGAACTTATTAAAATGGAACTCTTTATATTCCTACATGGAAAAACAATAATTGTAACTCATGAGACTTTTCTCAGCATGAGGAGACTTGAAGGGTATGTATGTATGTATGTATATATGTATATATATATATATATATATATATACACATATATATATACATATATATATGTATGTATGAGAGGCTATATGTGTGTATAAATACATATGTGAGTGTGTGTATATGTGTTCACATGTATACATAGACAATGGGCATAGGATAGTTCAATAGGAAGGGAAGATATCTAAAAAATAAAATCAAGAGGTGAGAGAGGAATATAATGGGAGAAGGAGAAAGGGAAAGGTAGAATAGGGTAAATTATTTCATATAAAAGAGCCAAGAGAAAACGGTTACAATCGAGGGGAAGATCAGGAAGGTGAAAGAGAATGGGTCACTCTTACTCTCATTGAATTTGGCTTAAGGAGAGCATAACATACATTCAGTTGGGTATCTTACCCTACAGAAAGGTATGGGGGAACAGGAGAAGAGGAAGTACATGATAAAGGGGGGGCAGATTGAGGAGGAGGGTGGTTAGAAGCACACCCTTTTGAAAAGGGACAGGGTCAAAGTAGATGATAGAATATGTTAGGGGGAGGGATAGGATAGAGGAAAATATAGTTAGACTTTCACAATAGATCTACTATGGAAACATTTTGCATAACAACCTATATTGAATAGCTTATCTTCCCAGTGGGAGTGGGTGAGGAGGGAAGAAGGGAAAGAATCTGGAAATCAAAATTTTAAAAACAAATGTTATAAAAAACCTTGTTTTTTTACACACAGCTGGGAAATAAGATATACAGGCACTGAGGCATAGAAATCCATCTTGCCCTACTAGAAAGCTGTGGCAGGGGATAGGGGAGGATATAAGAGAGAGCAGATTGGGGGAAGGGGTATTCAGTAAGCTCACTATCTTGGAGTGGGGGTAGGGGCATGATGGGGAAAAAATTTGTAACTCAAAATCTTGTGGAAATAAATGTTAAAAACTAAAAATACATAAATAAAAGATTAATTAAAAATAAAGAGCATGTAAATTCTTTGTCTAATCTTCTTCAAATTCCCCTTTGCAGTTGAAGAAACTGAGAACTAGAGAAGTTCAATAATTTGCCCTTATCACATAGCTAGTGGAACATGAGTCTGGGCAATACAAATCTGTTTTTTCTGATTAGAGGTTTGGATATGTTTTGGAATTAGAAATAATGCCGGTAATAATCTAATCTTTTTTTTTTTTCATTTTACCTACAAGTCAACAGAGAAGTGAAATTACTTGCCCAATGTCACTCAGTAGATAAATTAGAAAAGTTATGACCTTCTTTCCATTATACCAAAAAGTATAAAAGCAATCAATTAATTATAATTCAGTAATTCAGTCAGTGAAAGCATGTTGCTGTATGTCCACTGAATTGATATGTTTTTTCTTTTTTTTCAGATATATACTGGTTTTGTTCTCACAGTTAAAGTGGGGGAGGGGAGCACTCGCTCTGATCTCTGATCCTTCCTACTTTCTAGTATAGCTAGAAGTCCAGAGACTTTATATTAGAAATCAAAATAGGGAACTATTTGAAATGAGAACTCAGAATAAGTCTCAAGGATGCTTTCTTGTAATTGCCCAAGCTATAGACCCCCAAACGAGAAGAACAAATGATTTTTGGTTCCCTCCCATTTGTCCCTAGATACATTCTGGCATGGTACTGTTTCAGGGTTTCTACACACATTAAGTACTACATAACACCAGTCTGCTCAGAAGGGAGGCAAAAGTCTCCCTCCATCCCACTGAAAAACAGTAAAATGTTACATTAGAAGTACATTTTAATAAGATATTATATACTCAGTGAATATAAATGGGAAGCACTAAGGATAGAAATTTGGAATAATGAAATAAGAACAGTATAAATGCTAAGGTTTGAATTTTTAATAAAGTCAATATGATTTAAATTTTGTTTCATTAGTACATTCAAATAGAACCTTGCAGAATAAGCATTGTGTTAGTAACTTAGCTCTGAAAAACTATTATGCCATGAGCATAAAGGTGTGATGTATGTATTGTTTTTTTTTTTTTGCTTTTGCTTTACTTACTATTGGACACATTAAACATAATTAATAAAGCCTTGAATGTCTGTAACCTCTCTTTGAAATTGAGACAGAATAGTTTACCTTTTGCACTTCAATATTCACTTTGTATTTGAACTTATAAATTCCAATTATTCAATATTTATTATTTCTAGCTGCCTATGACACTATAGAGTCACAGCGAACTTGTTTTCCTCTCATCCAAATCATTGCCACAATTTCAACAACACTGGGCTAGTGATGTTCTTACTAAGTCAAGGAGTATGCATGTTTTTATTTTTGTTGTTGTTGTTGTTGTTTTTGTTGTTATTTTTTTTTTTGGAAGGGAGGAGGCAAGGTAATTTCAGTTAAGTGACTTGCCAAAGGTCACACAGCTCGTGAGTATCAAGTGTCTGAGGGCAGATTAGAACTCAGGTCCTCCTGACTCTTGGGTCATTGCTCTATTCACTTCATCACCTAGCAGCTCCAGTATGGACAGTTTTATAGCACTTTGTAGATAGCCAAATTGTTCTCCAGAATGGTTGGATCAATTCACAATTCTACCAGCATTGCATTAGTTTCCCAATTTTTTTTCATATCCCTTTCAGAATTTATCATTTTTTTCTTTTCTGCCATTTTAGCAAATCTGATAGGAATAAAGTGGTACCTTGGAGTTCTTTTAATTTACATTTTTCTTATCAATAATGATTTTGAACATTTTTTCATGTGATGATTTGATTTCTTCTTCTGAAAATTGTTCATATCCTTTGACAATTTGTCAATAACGAAATGGGTCTTTTTTTTTTTTTGGAGGGTAATTGGGGTTAAGTGACTTGCTCAAGGTCAGAGGCTGGTTTTTGTGTTGAGTGTCTGAGGGAAGATTTGAACTCAGATACTCCTGACTCCAGGGCTGGTGCTCTATTCACTCTGCCACCTAGCTGTCCCAAAATGGGTCATTTTATAAATAAATTTATCTCAGTTTCTATATTTTTAAAAAATGACACCTTTTTCAGAGGAATTTAATGTAAAATTTCCCCTCAATTTGATATTTTCTTTCTAATTTTTGCTGAATTGAATTTCTTTTTCTATTTTAGATACATACTAATTACCATTTAAAAAATATTCCTTTTGTTCCTGTGCTTTCTAGTAATGTTAAATGTAATAGTTGTTGTATTTTGTCAAAAAAAGCTTTTTCAAAATCTATTTCAAAAAATGTAATGATTTCTTTTCATGATTCTAACTCCTAGGTTTGAATATTAGTTCAGTGATTTTTTAAAATCAATTTTATTAAGCTTCCCTTTGATTTTCATAATGTCCATTTTTTTATTTAATTGGGGATTTTAATTTATTCCTTTTCTAGTTTATTTAATTCCACAACCAAATCAATTATCTGTTCTTTCTATTTTTTGTTGATATCCACATTTAGAGATGTAAATTTCTTCCTCAGTACTACTATGGCTACTTTCTACAAATTTTGCAGTATTTTCTTATTGTCATTCTCTTTAATGAAATGAATTATTGCTTCTATGATTTGTTCTTGGGCCCACTCATTCTTTATGATTAGATTATTTAGTTTCCCATTAATTGCTAACTTATGCTCCCATGTCACTTGATCAATATAATTTTATGGCATTATAATATGAAAAGGATGATTTTAATATTTCTGCCTTTCTGTATGTGACTGTAAAATACTTATACCCTCATATATTGTCCACTTTTATTTTTTGGTGGAGTTGTCACATAAAGTTGAGAAAAAGGTATAGTTCTTAGTACTCACATTAAATTATCTCCAAGGGGGGGCGGCTAGGTGGCGCAGTGAATAGGGTGCCGGCCCTGGAATCAGAAGGACCTGAGTTCGGAGCCGGCCTCCGACACTTAATCCGCACAAACAAAAACCTAGCCGTGTAACCTTGGGCAAGTTACTTAACCCCCATTGCCCTAAAGGGGCGGCTAGGTGGCGCAGTGAGTAAGAGCACCGGCCTCGGAGTTTGGATGACCCGAGATCAGATCCGGCCTCAGAAAATGAGCACCCACGCATAAATCAAATGACTAGCCGTGTAACCTTGAGCAAGTTACTTAACCCCAATTGCTTTAAAAAAAAAAAAAATTATCTCCAAGGTTCCATCCAATCTAACTTTTCTAAAAATCTATAACTTTCCTTAACTTCTTTCTTTTTTATTTTATGGTTCAATTTAGTTAGCTCTCAGAGGAATGTCCTCCAGGAGCACAGTTTTCCTGTCTTTCCCCGATCATCCTGTAATTAATTTAGTTTTTTTTTTTCTTTTAGAATTTAGATGCTAGGCTATTTGTGGCATTATGTGTTGACAATACTTTATTATATTTCCTGTCTTTTAGAAAAATGTAGTTTCCCTTCTTATCTCTTAACTAGGTCTATTTTTGCTTTTGCTTTGTGTAAGATTATGATTGTTACAATAGATTTTTTGTATTATTGTTATTGCTTTTGTTGTTTTACTTCAACTCAAGCATAAATTTGGCCCTTATTTTAATTCTGTATGTGTCTCTGTTTCAAGTTTGTTTCTTGTAAGCAATATTGGTGAATTCAGATTTCTAAATCATTCTACAAACTGCTTCCATTTTATGGGTGAATTCAACTCATTCATACTCAGTTTTTATGATTACTTACCAAGCATTTCCCTTCATCCCATTTTCTTCTGTCTATCCCTCTTTATGTTAACCTATCCCTTTTCAAAAATCTTCTCTATTTAAACAAATTCAGATTAGGGTGAGCTTCAAGTATTTCCCACACTTCCACCATTGTCCCTTCTACTGTAAATGGTCTTTCTTGTGTGCCACTCTCATGTGAGATGATTTTTCCCATTTGTCTTTTATATAAAGAAAAATAACCTGATCATTAGAACTATCCAAAAATGGATGGGTTATCTTGAAAGGAATGGGAATCACATAGGCATTTCTTGTTCATTTCAGGTTCTCAGACAAAGCCTGGATGATCATTTGCTGGTTAGCTTGTAGGAGAGCTTCCTGTTAAAGTCTGAGTCAAACTAGATGACTTCTTAGTTCATTTCCAAATCTGAAATGTTTTAAGTTCCCATCTAATTGTAAAAATATGTTATTCATTTCAGAGGATGGAACGTGGGTACAATGGACATTGTAATTCTCCTTAAGGTATTTACAGACCATTTCACATCAATAGATAATCACCAACTTCCCAGGAGTGATTAGCTATTATGTGCTAAAATGGTCCCTACCTTTGAATTTAAAAAGTGGTTCTGATGTTATCTTGTTGAATTAGTAATCTCATTTAAATAAACAGCTTTTATCTGTTCATTCACTCAATGTTGCATGTGAGAATTATCACTTAAACAATTATATTCATTATGGAAAATTAGTTTACAAATGATCAATTCTAGATACTGTTTCTTTCCAAAGAAAACCAGGTGGCATCCATTTTCAAAATGACATAAAATTGACCTGCAAATTCAATTTAGATCAAATTTCACTGATTGTATAATAATGACCCAAGGTTGCAAGCTTTCTCTATATATAATAGCTTCTAAACAGTGGCATAGATAAGGGTTTCTTAAACTTTTTACTTAGGATCTCTTTTTGCCAGAGAAAATTTTAGATGACCAGGGGTTTATTGGCATATAAAATAGGTATACCAACCAAACATTTACTGAAAATAAATCATGAAGAAATTTATTTTAAAGTGATTCTTTCATTTTAACAAATGCTTTATTAACTTCTGGTTTACATCATTCATTTCAGCCAGATTTTGAATTACAATTTTTCCCCATTTTTCCCCTACCCACCACCCCAGAATAGCAGTCCCATGAGATATCCCCTCATCCAATCCGTTCTCTCCCATATCTTCTCCCACACCCCCTTCAACTTTGCCATTAGGGCAAGGTGAATCTCTGGGCCCCAGTGCCTGAACATCTTATCTCCCAATTACATGCAAAATAGTATTAATAATGGTATCTATATACATTTGAAACATTTAATTTTAAAACTTTTAATTTCAAATCCATTCCCTTCCTCCCTTGTCACCCACTCCCTCTGGGAAGAGAAGCAGTTCAGTATGTGTTGTACATGTATATCTCTTTGATCTGAGAATTGTGGAATTTGGCTACAATATTCCTAGGAGTTTTCCTTTGGGGATCTCTTTCAGGAGGTGATCAGTGAATTCTTTAAATATTCATTTTACCCTCTGGTTCTAGAATATCAGGGAAGTTTTCCTTATTAATTTCTTGAAATATGATGTTTCGGCTTTTTTTTATCATGGTTTTTAGGTAGGTCAGTAATTTTTAAATAATCTCTCCTGAACATATTTTTTAGATCGCTTATTTTATAGATGAGATATTTCACATTGTCTTCTATTTTTTTTTATTCTTTTGGTTTTGGTTTATAATTTATTTATTTTTCATATATAAATATTATTGTTAATACTATTTCACATATAATTGGGAGATAAGATGTGCAGGAATTGGGGCACAGGGACTCACCTTGCCCTACTGGAAAAGTTGAAGGGGGTATGGGAGAAGAGATGGGAGAGAGCAGATTGGATGAGGGATATCCTGTGGCACTGCTATTCTGGGGTGGTGGGTAGAGGAAAAATGGGGAAAAAATTGTAACTCAAAATCTGACAGAAATAAATGATGTAAACCAGAAGTTAATAAAGCATTTAAAAATAAAAAAAATTAAAAATATAAAAATAAATATTAATAATAATAATTTTTAAACATTTAAGCAGTTCGATAGATATTGTACATGTGTAGTTATATTTCCCTCCATCCTATTCCATCCCCCACTAGTTCTATTTTCTGCTTTGACCCTGTCCCTATTCAAAATTATGTGCTTCTCAATACTGCCCGCCCCCCCCCCCCCCTATCTCCCCTAAGATCTGCAGGGAAGGAGCTCTGAAGCAGCCAGTGGAGGCAGCTACATGGCTGCCATGGCTCTGCCACTTTTTGTTGTGGGAGTATAATGGAAATGCAGATTTGAAGATCTTCCCTGCCCCTAGGCCCTTTTATTGGCTTAAGTGACTCTGCGAACCTTCTTTAATTTGAAAATATACTCTGCCCCCTAATAGGCTGAATGTGGTCACATGGAACCTGTGTTAGGAGGCTTAGTTTTCAGGAATGACCAGACGTTGATGCTGTGTGATTGGGCAGTGGGTCCAGAGGGTGGTTACATTCTCTGACCCAGGAGAGGGCTATATAATTCCTGATGTGAGGCTTTGCTTTGGGGATCACTTTGAGAAGTGTGTGATTTGACCAGATGAGACTCTGGGAAGCCATTGAGAGTCCCCCGGCTTTGAAAACCCAGATGTTTATGCTTCTTTCTCTGGTAACTGTGATTTGGTATTGATATAATGGTTGAACAGTTTGCAAGCCTGTCTGCTTGATCTCTCTGTATACTTTGAAGTTCGGGGTGCTGACCTTTTCCCCCTGAACTAGGTTATATATGTTTGTTTGATTAAAGTAAGCTTGTTAACTCATTTTGAGTTGCAGATCTAAGAACCTGTGTTGGCAGTAACCCTGGGGATACTGGGGTGCTTGCCACTACACTTACCCAGTGAAATTCAGCATAATACTCCAAAGGGAAAAAAATAGTTATTCAGTGAAATAGTAAGATTTCAAACTTTGCTAAGATCAGAATTAAACCAAAAATTTGATCTTCAATAAGAATCATAAACAAGTAAAGAGGGAAAACATAAGGGATTCAATAGTTAAACTGTTTACATGCCTACATAGAAAGATGATGCTTGTAATTCTTAAAAATTGTACCACTAATAGTATACCTAGAAGGACTACATAGACAGAGGGTACAAGCATAATGTGACTTTGAGCCATCTTGGCTCTACTCCTCTGTTAATTGATTTTCAAAATCCTTTTTGAGCTGCTCCATGGCCTGCAACCAATTCATATTTTTCTTGGAGGCTTTGGATATAGGAGCTGATTTCAGAAGAGAATATATTATTTTCTGATGTAAATTTTTTGCCTTTGTGTAATTATTTTACATTTACATTATTTTATTCCTTGGGCATTATGAAGAAACAAGTTCAGGACTATAATCATTGTGAAATATTTAAGGGCATTTAACTCTATAGAGATATTCTCTGTCATATACAAGTTATTTACTTACAGTATATTTTGCTTTGCCTCATTTGTATTTGAAGAACTACAATGTAAAATTACTCCATGTTGTCCTGGAAATTCATTACCAATATGCTCATAAGTTTGTGAATAAAAAACCTATGAAAAAAATTCAAGAGCCAGAATGGGAAGCATATATTCTGGCATGAGTTATCACATTCAATAAGGGAGAAGACCCAAGGACAGATAGAGGACAAACAAACGTTTATCATAGACTCCTTATACTGGAAGTATTCTTAGAGGCCATCTAGTCCATTATCTTATCCAACTCTTAAGAGCTTTCAATGCGATGTAGAAAGCAGTTCAATAATCTAAAGGAAGATAATGCCTTCCAACTTAGGGAAATAGCCAAAAATGCTGAATATGACACATTATTTTTGTGGTATTATTCAAGAACTATTAAAGAAGAGGTACATTTTTAAGTATCTAAAAGTTAAACAGATTAGGGATAACTCACAATAGTTATAAAGAAGATTAATTTCTAGCATTGACCAAAGGATGCTATAAGGTAAAGTCTTAATGAAAGTCCACATTGTGGCATGTTTGAATTTTTTACAAAGTATTTTCTAAAGGACTAATCTATTATAATAAATTTGAAAATGTTAAAACTGACCTTTGAAATGGAATTAGTAGTTTTTTTATAATAGGTATATTATACATATATTCTATATAGTAAGCAATTACGAATAATGCATTCATTAAAGTTTTCAGTACAAAGAAAAATGTGATTTATCTGTTGTTTCTACTTTAGTTGGCAATTCTGGTTAATCAGAAGACTTTCGGAGTTAGTTATTTCCACAAATTCTTCATTAATTCTTTTCATGATTTGAGGGGGAAGAAAATTTCCTTAAGCTCTTGTAATTTATCTAGATGATTTTTTCTCAACTTATGCTGTTAAAATTCTGTCTGAAGTACCATTTCAAACAGTTTTGAGGACCCCACCCCTCGCATAGTCTATGCACTTTTGTAATGGCTTGGAATTTCTCTTTCTTTTAACCAAAATATGCAGAAGATGGGACATGACTTTTTCTTTAATTTATGGAGGGATTCAAATACAATTTTTTAGCAAGCATAGTGCACGGTATATAAATAACACCAGTCAGGTTTTCAATAGAATAGGTTAAAAATGAACGTTAGATGGAATGTCATATTGTTAAAAAATTGATTTGGTGGTTAATATTTTATTGAAGGTTTTAAAAATGCTTTCATATTGTCCTGAGGCATCTCTAAGCAATTAAAACAAATGCTGCCTCTGAATAGTTGCCGAGACTATTGGTGTAGTTTATAAAAATTGAATGCTTCAGCACAGTAGGATTCTGATTTGCAATGGAACAATCAAAATCTCATCTTCTCAGTCATGGGGAACTTGGCTTATTTATTTCAGCCTATTAAGGTAGAAAAGATGATGATCTTTGTTGAACTATTGCCTGTCAGAAAATTAGAAAATCTCAAAGAAGGGGACTGAGAACAACTAGCCATCATGTTGCATTGATCACTAGTGATTGGGGCTGCAAATAAGAGAATCAAAATGGAACTCGTGAATTGATTAAGGTCCCATATGAAGCTGGAATCAGAGTTAGATGTTACTCTTACACCACCAATCCCTTTTTCCTGAATCAGAATTACCCTTTTAAAAGGATACAGTTTTTTTGGTAGTAACAGCAGTTTTGCCAGGGAACAAAGTTTTCATGGAATCATACTAAAGAACATTGTTTCATGTGAGAATATTAATAAACATTTCTCATGTCCATTTGTAAAAAAATAATTTATTTGTGTCTATAAAGGAGTAATACAAATAAAGAAGAAAGAAGCTCATATTTTATTGCATTTCTTAAAAGATATGCATTATATTTAAATTTCCCAAGGCCTTAAAATATATAACAAGTCTTAAGATAAACACATGTGTTTATGTAACTTTTGAACAATCAACACATAGTATTCTACTCATAAAAAAGTAACTGTTGACATTGTCTTGCAGAGAGGTGGCAATGTAGACTTTCATTACTGATTTCTAATCTTTTTTTTGTCCAAATTTAATGTTTTTATCTCACACAGGACGAAGCTTATACATAGTAGGTGCTGAATGTTTTATTGAAAAACTGATATTTTTTATCTGAATTATGCTCTTTGGTTAATACCTTGAATTCTCTTCACATCCTGTGGATTTTTAGAAGTTGTAGTGATAAGTTTGAAGGAGTTTTCTTTCTGAAAGCATGGATATATCAAAGGGAAATCTATAGATTCATTCATTCATTACTTTAAAATATACATGCAGTTGTTGTGTTCTCATAATGCTCATAGCATGATGACCAGGTGGTTGGAAAATTCTAATGTTAAGACACATGAATAGTTACCCAGCAAGTAAAGCAGTATGTGTTCACTTTCATATTTTCAGTCCAAACTCAGTGTAGTAGAAAACTAAAGGGGAAAAAGGATCATTGTCAACAGTTAAGATTAGAAAGTCTTTGGAAGAATAGGATTGACAATGGTGGAGAGATAGATGACTTTGGAATGGAAATAGAAAGTTAGAGGAACGTAGGCAGGTGGTGGTTCCTATGAGTGGGTAGATAATTCTGAAAAAATACATTCAGACATAGAGATATAAAGAGGGTCCACACAACACATGACTATGATGTCCATGTAGTAAAATAGTATAGATGTGGGTGGAATGGGGAACTGAAGTATTATCATCTTCTACGTGTTATCATTATAAAGGATTCCACTGAACCACCAAAGTTTTCAGTAAGCAAAATTACTTCATTTTCTTTTTTTTAAACAAATGCTTTATTAACTTCTGTTTTACATCATTCATTTCTGCCAGATTTTGAGATACAATCATTCCCCCCGCCCCGTTATTCCCCTACCCAACGTCCCAGAATAGCAGTCCCACAAGATATCGCTTCCTCCAATCTGCTCTCTCCCATACCTTCCCCCATATCCCCTTGGACTTTTCCATTAGAGGAAGATGAATCTTTGTGTCCCAATGCCTGCACATCTTATCTCCCAATTACAAGCAAAAGAGTATTAATAATAGTATTTATATATATTTGAAACATTTAATCTTAAGACCTTGAATTTCAGATCCATTTTCTTCCTCCCTTGTCACCCAGTCCCTCTGGGGAGATAAGTAATTCAGTATATGTTGTACATGTCTAGCTATGCAAAACATTATCATAGTAGATATATTGTATAAGGCTGCTTATAATTCTGTCCCACTCATCCCACCCCCCACCTGGTCCATTCCCTACATGATCCTGTCCCTCTTCTATAGTGGGTACTTCCAACTTCCTCTCCCCCCAAGGATGCCCTCCCATCCATCATCCCTCCTCTCATCCCCCTTTCTCCTATTCTGCTGCAGGTTGAGATATCCCATTTAGTAGGTATGTCATTCTCTCCCTGAACCAAATTCAATGAGAATGTGGTTTTGCCTTTTTTACCTTCCTATTCTCCCCCTCCCTTGCAACCACTTCCCCTTGCTTCTTCTACATGAGATAGTTTACCCTACCATGTCTCTCCCCATCTCCTCTTGCCACTTTCCTCTCTCACCTCATAATTTCATCCCTTGAGTATTCTTCCTTCCCAACAAATTCAACCTCTGCCCTCTATCCATATATAACTGTAACCATGTACACACACATTCACATATGTATTCATATGACCACCCCCCCCTTCTTCCATTATTTTCATAGTGAGAAAGATATCATCAGTCACAGCTATTGCTTTTCCATATAGGAATGTAAATAGTTCAACTTTGATAAGTTCCTTTTGATTTCTTTTCCCTGATTACCTTCTCAGGCATCTCTTGCTTCTTGTGTCTGGATGTCAAATTTTCTATTCAATTCTGGTTTTTTCTTCAAGAATGCTTGAAAGTCCTCTATTCCACTGAATGACCATATTTTCCCCTGAAACAAAATACTCAGTATTGCTGGCTAGGTGACCCTTGGGTCGATTCCCAGTTCTTTTGCCCTCTGGAACATCATATTCCATGCTCTTCGAACCCTCAGTGTAGAAGCTGCCAGGTGCTGGGCTATTCTGATTGTGTTTCCACAATATTGAAATTGTTTCTTCCTGGCTGCTTGTAGTATTTTCTCCTTGATCTGGGGATTCTGGAACCTGGCTATAATATTCCTGGGAGTTTTCTTTTTGGGATCTTTTTCAGGAGGTGATTGGTGGATTCTGTCAACCTCTATTTTGCCCTCTGCATCTAAAACATCAGGGCAGTTTTCCTTGAGAATTTCTTGAAGGGTGATTTCTAGGTTCTTTCTTTGATCATGGCTCTCAGGTAGTCCAATAATTTTTAAATTGTCTCTCCTGGATCTATTTTCCAGTTCAGTGGTTTTTCCCATGAGATATTTCACATTGCCTTCTAATCTTTCATTTGTTTGGATCTGCTTAACAGCATCTTGATTTCTCATAAAGTCATTAGCTTCTATTTGCTCCAGTCTAAATCTGAAGGAATGAATCTCCTCAGTGAACTTTTGAGATTCTTTTTCCATCTGGCAAATTCGACTTTTTAAGGCATTCTTCTCCTCATTGCCCTTTTGGGCCTCCTTTGCCATTTGAGTTAGTCTGTTTTTTAAGGTGTTGTTTTCCTCAGTCAGGCTGACCCTCATTTCATACTTTTCCTGCATCCTTCTCATTTCTCTTCCCAATTTTTCCTCCACTTCTCTTATTTGATTTTTAAAGTCCTTCTTAAGGTCCACTATGGCCTGCAACCTGCTCATGTTTTCCCCTGGGGCTTTTGGAGCAGGACTTCTGACCTCACAGTCCTTTTCCAGCTCTATGCCCCCAAAATAGGAGTCTAGGGTTGCATTTTTCTGTTTCCTTTGCCTTGGCATGTTGCCACTTAATTACTTGAATTTTGGGCTTGTTGCCACACTATGGCTTTAAGGCCAGATAGAGGAATTTTGTCCCGAACGTGTGGGGAGCAAATTCCGTTTCTGGCTAGCTGTAAACCCACCCACAACTTCCACCCTAGATCACAATCCAGATCCAGGGAGGTTAAAGCAAGAGTGATTACCCCCCAAGACTGATCGCTGGATCTCCCTACAATTAATTGCAGGCCAAGAGCTGGAGCTGCCTTTGAAAACTACAAAATGGCATGTCTCCTCAACGGCTTCTAGCCCCCAGGGGAGGAAGCCAACACATTCCCCAAATGCTGGTCCCAAAGTCCATAGGACACTAACCTCTTACTTTGTCCTGGGCATGTCTATGTTGATAATTCTGGAGTTGCCACAGCTGCTGGTATTCTGGGGTCTCTCCAGCCAGCTGCTGGCCTTGCTGCCCTGGGGCTAAAACTTTGGCTCACCAGGACCTGGGCTCAGCTCTGCTCGGCTCCCCGTGCTCTGCTCAATGCGTGCTGAAGGCTCCCAGAGTGCTGCGCTGGTCCTTCCTGCAGGGCCGCTGGGCTGTCCTCAGTGGGAGGTTAGCTTCTCTGTGTTGTTCTGTGGGTGCTGGGGCTCCAGAAGTTGTTCAGAGTCCCCTTTTACATAGTTTGGGGGGAATCTGGGGGCAAAGTGGCTTGGATGAGCTGTTTCTACACCGCCATCTTGGCTCTACCCACTTTATTTTCTTAAAAATAATGACCATATGTATTCTATTGTCCAATAAGCATTTATTATAGGCCAATGGTATAATAGTGTATAATGAACAGAAAAGCCAAAAATACCACCTCTGCCTTAAAGTAGTTTATATTAATTGTTAAATAAGTTGAAATATTAAATAAGAAAAAAATAAATTATAAAGGTAAATATTAAATAAGGAAAATATAAAATATGAAGCAAATGTTTCATCTTTGTCCTTGTAGTTAAAGCCATATCTATATTTTAGTTTAGTAGACTTACTGAAGATGGCTTTCATTACTTAGTTTTGTTTCTTTGGTTCAGGGCTATGATTTTATCTGCACAGAGAACTCTTACTGTGCAAATTCCTTCTCCTAATGTAGGTAGGTAATTCATTTGTGACTCAATCTAAGCAGGGAGCTTGGAGATGTGAAAGGATAAGTGACTTTCCCATGGTCTTACAGCTATTATGTCTCAAATGCAGGCTTTCAACAAAATTTTTACAGGAGAGAGAGAGAGAGAGAGAGAGAGAGAGAGAGAGAGAACCAGAGAGAGAGAGAGGCAGAGAGAGAGAGAGAGAGAGAGAGAGAGAGAGAGAGAGAGAGAAATAAAAAGGAAACAAGGCATAATTTCTCTATCGTCTCTTCTTTGTCTCTGTCTCTGTGTCTCTCTTCTGTCTTTCAGTCTCTGTCTCTGTCTCTGTCTCTCTGTCTCTCTGTCTCTCTCTGTCTCTCTCTGTCTCTGTCTCTCTCTCTCTCTGTCTCTCTCTCTCTCTCTGTCTCTCTGTCTCTCTGTCTCTCTCTCTCTCTCTCTCTCTCTCTCTTCTCTTAGTAGCCATACAGATCAGGGTACTAAACATTTGACAAAACTTCCCATGATAACCTTGTGGACAAGTTGCAGAATTGTGAACTATATTAGCAATCAATGGCTACAAACAGCATCTACACATTAATACCAGCTGAAGTACAAGTTGTAGAGTGAAGTTCCATTCCACTTTCCCAAGCACAAGATAATGCCAAAGTGTTGATATCCTGATCCTCTACTTCTGCTGGAAAACGTTGGTTCTTGATTTGTTGCATGCATTGCCATGCTGGCCCAGATATCACATAATAGATAGTTGTTGTCTGGAATCCATTGAAAGTAGAAGCAACAGCAACAGTAAAAGCACCCATGTTTTCAAACAGCATCCAATCTCCCAAATGCATTTCTGGTAAATCGCAGCAATCAGCAGTTTGATCAAGAGTAATGCTTCTTGGACGGTGCCATTGTGGGGTAGGAGGAAGATGCAGCTGCCAGTTCAGGTGTTTAATTTGCAGGGGGCAGTGGAACCCATGCAGATTGATGTTGACCCTCAAGAGGATCAGCAGAATGCACCAGACATCAACTATATGGTGGAAAATCCCACCCTGTACCTGGAACAATATGCATCCAGTTACAGTGGACTGATGTGCGATGAGCGGCTGCAGTTTATCACAGATTACTGCCCACAGCTTCGGGTAGAGGCCCTGAAGATGGCACTGTCCTTTGTGCAGAGGATCTTCAATGTGGATGTTTATGAGGAGATCCACCGGAAGCTCTCTGAAGCTACCAGAGAGCTACAGAATGCTCCTGATGCTGTCCCTGAGGGAGGGGTGGAATCCCACCTCCCCTCCTCCCCACGCACAGCCTGGGGCAAGCCACAAGAAAGAAAGCGCCTTTAAAACTGGAGAAGCTGGATACAGACCTGAAGAACTACAAAGGGAACCCCATCAATGAGAGCATCAGACAGGGGCATGATGACTTGGGTGACCATTATCTTGACTGTGGGGATCTCAGCAATGCCCTCAAGTCTTACTCCTGGGCTCAAGACTATTGCACCAGGGCCAAACATGTCATCAGTATGGGCCTCAACGTAATCAAAGTCAGTGTCTACTTGCAGAATTGGTCTTATGTCTTGATCTATGTCAGCAAAGCTGAGTCTACTCCTGAGATTGCTGAGTAGTGAGGGGAAGGGGGCAGCCAGACCCAGGTCTTTCTTACCAACTCAAGTGTGCAGCAGGCCTGGCTAAGTTGGCTGCTAGAAAGTATAAGCAGGCAGCCAAGTGCTTTCTCTTAGCTTCATTTGATCACTGTGACTTCCCTGAGCTACTGTCCCCCAGTAATGTGGCTGTATATGGTGGTCTCTGTGCCCTGGCCACCTTTGATCGACAAAAGCTAAAGTGCAATATCATCTCTAGCAGCTCCTTCAAATTGTTCTTGGAGCTGGAATCATAGGTTCAGGACATCATCTTCAAATTCTGTTAATCCAAATATGCCTGGTGCCTAAAGATGCTGGATGAGATGAAGGACAATTTGCTCCTGGACATGTATTTGGCCCCCCATATGTAATGGAAATGCAAATTTAAAGATCTTCCCTGCCCCTAGCTTAAGTGCACCTGAAGCCTGTGGTGGGAGGCTTGTTTTTCAGGGAAGCCCACACCTTGATACTTTGTGATTAGGCTGTGGGTCAAGGAGGTTGTTACATTCTCTGAGCCAAGAGAAGGCTATATAAGCCCTGAGGAGAGGCTTTGCTTTGGGGCTCACTTTGAGAAGTGTTGTGTGATTTGACCAGATGAGACTCTGGGAAGCCGTTGTTGAGAGCCCCCCGGCTTTGAAAACCCAGATGTTGATGCTTCCCTCTCTGGTAACTGTGATTTGGTATTGATATAATGTTTGGACAGTTTGGAAGCCTGTCTGTTTGATCTGTAAGTTCTGCAACTCTGAAGTTCGGGGTGCTGACCTTTTTCCCCTGAACTAGGTAATGTATGTTTGTTTGATTAAAGTAAGCTTGTTAACCCATTCTGAATTGCTTTCCTTTTGAAAAGCAGATCTAAGAACCTATATTGGCAGCTACCCTGGGGATATTGGGGTGCTTGCTGCTACACCATATCAGGACCCTCCATACCCAGATCCGAAACCGTGCCCTCAACCAGTATTTTAGTCCCTATGTCTCTGCTGACATGTGTAAGATGGCTATTGCCTTCAATACACCTGTGGCTGCACTAGAAGATGAACTAATACAGCTGATCCTTGAGGGGCTCATCAATGCTCGAATTGATTCTCATAGCAAGATTCTGTATGCCCGGGATATGGACCAGCACAGCACCACCTTTGAGAAGTCACTGCTCATGGGCAAAGAATTCCAGCGCTGTGCCGAAGCAATGATTCTTCTGGGGGCCGTGCTGTGCAACCAGATCCATGTCAAGTCTCCTCCTCAAGAAGGGAGCCAGGGTGAACTAACACCAGCCAGTCACAGATGAGCACAAACATGTGATAGGGGTGTGATTCCCCCCCCCCCACCTGGACCCCAGGACTGTGTTTGAGTTTCTGTCCCGAACCCTGTGCTCCCCAGGTCCCTCTGGTTCCAGAGGCCCAGCCTGCTTCCTTCTCCATGAGCCTGGGAGGCTTCATCTTTCAGTGCGGGGGATGCCTCCTTCATCCCACTGGGCCCTGGGACTACCAGACTGCTGCCTCACTGCTCACCTTGCCAGTATTGTATCCCACAAACATAGTGGCAAGGGCAGGGGTTGTCAGGGGTCAACTGGGGTTTGCCCTCCCCACACAATGTTTTTCATTTCTCTCCCCCTGCACAGCTGGGAACTAGAAGGCATGGTTCCACTACTTCCCCCAGCCTGCCTGCTGTGGGACACTGGGCTGCTGAATTCCCTGGCTATTCCCAGGGCTGACAGACAGTTTTAGATGCCTGCCTGGTTACACAGATTCCTGGTGATCCCAGCCTTGGCTGTCCCTCTGTGCCAGGGGCTAGGGGAAAACGTCAGGTTAAGCTACCTACCTCTCTCTCCTGCTGCTGTTTTGGAGTGGAAAGAAAGGGGAGAGCCCTGGCTTGTGCTGGTATTTGTTTCCAATGAGCACAATGACTTGTGGCAGTACCTTCTACATTGCACCCCCCCCAATCCCCAGACACATTCTTGTTCATGCAGTTTTTTCCCCTGAGTTAGAAATGAGTTGTTGAATCTTTAGACCATTAAAAAGCAAAATAAAGGGGCAGCTAGCACAGTGAGTAGAGCTCAGGCCCTGGAGTCAGAAGGACCTGAATCCGGATCTGGCCTCAGACACTTAATGCACACACAAACAAAAACCTAGCCATGTGACCTTGGGCAAGTTACTTAACCCCAAATGCCCTCCAAAATGCAAAAAAAAAAAAAAAAGAGTAATGCTTCTCATCTGGTTTGGGTCTCTTTTGTAGAATAGGTTTAACATGAGCATTATCAAACAGGAGGTAATTAAATGATCCATATATTCCATCACTTACATAGTACATAAAGGTTTGATCATTTGCATCATCTTCATCATCAGAATCTGTCTGTTCCTTCAATACAATGATAACTGCAAGCACGGAAGCTGATGCAACGTAGTATCTGCCTGGTTCAGCTATGATTCTTACTCCAGAGTCGGATGGAAAATACTGGTCCAATGTTGGATTGATTACACTTGAGATCTCTTCAAACTTAAGGTTTACATCTTCTGAACCAGGAAAGCCACCACCAATATCAAGAAGATACATGTTGAAACCATACTCTACCCCCATATCAAAGACACATCAGGCATCAGAAACTGCTTGGACAAAGGTTTATGGATCAGTACAACCACTTCCCACATGGAAACTGACTCCAATAACAGTGATATTCAGTTCCTTTGCTCTCTCAAGGAGTAGCCTACAAATTTTGAGAGTGGCACCAAATTTAACACTTAGATGATAGACAGCTTTGGAGTCATCAGTGAGGATCTGCAAAACCAGTTTTACCTTTGGATGAGCTCTGGCAACTTTCATTAGCTCTACTTCACTATCAGAAGTCATCATTTGTACTCCATCTTTGGCATCATACTTAATTTGTGACACTTGTTTGCATGGATTTGCATAAATTATCCTCTGGAGGCACCTCAAGACTTTGTCCTAATTGTATTTCAGTCTTGCTGGCACAATCAAATCCTGCTCCAAAAGCAGCAAGTGTCTTCACTACAGCTCTGCTGTCATTACATTCAAGAGTATAAAAAGGAGTTACTCTAGCAAGAGCTTTGTACCATTTCAGATGTTTCTTTAGTATGTCACCAAGGGCAGGAACATAGAAGGCATCTTTATCATCAGAAGAAGAAACTTCATTGATTTTATGGTCCAGAATATCCTTAGCAGTAAAGCCTTCATCAAGTAAACTGAAGTTAAATTAATTATTGCTAAAGCTGTTCATGTTTTCTTGATGTTCTTCTAAAGTACAACAAAATAGGAAACTAAGAGATGGAACTTAAAGACAAGCTATTTCCAGCTTTACACCGATGGTGGTTCTCCAGGAAGACAAAGTCCTGTTAAATACAAGGAAACGATTGTGCCTTTGGTGCAGCTGTTGCACTGGACATTCTCTTACAGGGCATGGACAGAGTGGGCAGACCCCATTGAGATGCTCCAGATGAACAGAATTTGATGGCTACAAAGCCTTCCCCCCACCTGTGCCCTCGTTCAGCCACCTATTGCCCAGCTGGAGGAACTGTGCTGAGCTCCTGGCCCAAGGTGGCACAAAAGCTGGTGGCAGAGGAGCTACCAGTGGAGGAGGCTGAAGGGGTCTGACCCAATCTCTTCATTTTTTATACTGAAGTAACTAAAGTTCAGATAAAATAACTTGTCCAATGTCACATAAGCAGTAAGTGGCAAAGCAGCAATTAGAACCTAGGTATTCTAACTTCAAGGCTAGTGCTCTTTCCACTATTCCAAATTGCCTCTTTTCTAAACCTGCTCTAGAAAGGTCTATTAATGTCACTCTCTTGTTCAGTGAACATTCAATGACTTTTCATTACTTCTAAAGGAATAAAATGCACTACTGGACTTCTGTAATATTGTCATATCACACAGTTTAATCTCTTTAAGTACTGATGATTACTTTGCAGCTGAAACAGTTCACTAATAGCCAGGGTGCATATTGGATCATCTTGCATCCCCACAGGCTATGCCTGAAACTTACTCATCCACCAAAACAAACACTTATCCTCCCATTACCAAAGATCAGAATACTTATCTTCCTCAAGAGCTCAGCTCAAGGACAACTTCCTGGAGAACCTTCCCAGGTTTTTTTTGTTGCTATGGCTTGCCTTTTCCTCTACTTACTGTGCATTGTATTTATTTGTGGATATTTCGTATCCCACAGTAGAATATAAATTGTTTGAGAGGGATCCATTTCTGTTTCGTTCAGGACTTCTCAGCACTTGGAAATGTCTTGTGGATAGCAGGAATTTAACATATGTGTTGCTCTTTCCACCAAAACCTATATGCTTTATAAATATACAATTAATACTGAAATCTATTGTTAGCTTAAAAAAAGGAAAAGGAAAAGGTTAGTCCCATTAAAATATGACATTCACTTAACTTGGATTTCAAAAAATTTAATTTTAATTTTTCATTTCCAAGTTATGTTCATGAAAATAGCAATTAGTTTTATTTTTCTTGGAGAGGACCAGTCCTGAACAGTATGGAATATGCTATTAATATTGACAATATAAGTTATTAGTTCATAAAGGGCAATTATAGGGAGATGGAGTCTTGTTATAATTCAGCCTCTCCTCATAATAACATGGCTCTGGACTTTTATCCACTACTTCTCTGGTAGGTGATTCATGCATCTAGTCTATCTTCATTTTTTAACTGTTGTGAATCTTCCCATTTGTAAGGTAGACGGTGAAATGTGCTTGTTATGTTAAGCAGCTTTAAAACAAGATTTTGAAAAGGGCTTTAATTTTTGAAAGCCTTTTACATAAGTGTTTCCAGATAGTCTTGTTGAACATGGTACATTAGAAACTCAAGTTTAGTTGGCTCCTTTTCAGCTGCACTGTTAGAAAGGAGTGAGATGACAAGTTTCTTATAATCTACTGCACTAGCAAGTTGACAATGCCAAGTGAGGAGTACAGGTGGCAAGAGAGAACATGCTGTGTCAGGTTAATTCCAACAACAAAACAGGATCTTAGAAAATCATGTACTTGTTTTTGTTTTTTTCTTTATGCTTATTGTTTTTTCTTTATTGGTTATTATTATAAAAATATTCATCAAGCACCTATTGTGTGCATAAAGTTTTACAGCGCACTTATTTATTCAAAATCTAAGCACGGATCATTCTTTGGGGAAAAAAAGAGAAACTCCAAACTAATTTTTCATTCTATAAATCTTCAGTCTTTAAGTGAATTCCTAACCATACCTACAAGTGTACTTCTTCCACTAGGATGGATGTCAATCCATCAATACCTTCTCATCCTGTGATTCTTAATCTATATTCTAAAAATCTTGCCTAGAAAATTCATTCCTAGTGTCATAGGCCTTTTCCAGGACCTTTTAATATTTCATTGATTAAAGTATAACCCTTTTATCCACTCATCTGCTATGCATCTTTCTTGCTAAGTGGTCACCTCACCTCTATTTCTACTCATTTTTATCTTTGATAATTTGCTTCAATGCAATTGAAACAAATACTAATGACAGTATGGTTATATATGTATATGTCTATTTTATATACCACATAATGCTACATTATTAATACCAATATTTTAAAACTTCTTATGAAAACTGGCAAACAGATACAATCAGAAAGAATTCGGTTTGTAACCACAATGTGACCATCTGTGTGTGAAGAGAAAAACATCTCCAAGTTTAAAAAAACTGAGGTAAATGAAATTTTGAAAAAAAAAATCTCTGAGTTGACTACTAATTAAACTACTGAAACCACTTTGAATTAAAAAATGAAATAAAAACAAAAACCATTAAAAAGTGTTACTTCCTTTCTCCTCCAAAATGTTAAAAAGTCAACATTAACTTAAATAAGGAAAATTTAAGTTTTCATTTTTTCAAAATAGTAGTTTGCAAAGATGCATGTACACACGCACACACACACACACACACACACACACACACAATACTAAAAAGCTTTTCAGTTAATTGGAATGATTTTTAAAGCTTTAAATCAAACATTTTCCTATCCCTGGAACATGCCTCTTCTACAAAATGGTCATATATTCAAAAATATGGATTTCCATGGATACTGTAGATATTCATAAGACAACTTAGAAAGTCAATGCTCATAGAAATCACTAACATTTATTTAAATGTTTTATTCCAGTGGTATCAAACTCATAAAGAAATGGATCCATGTGGGCCTTAGACCTCAAATGAACATTATCTTTGTTGTATTGTGTTTTTATTTATTTGGCTAAATACTTCTCAGTTACATTTCAATCTGGTTTGAACTAGGGAAGTTCAGTGCTTCTCTCTATACCACATAAGATATTGTTTACTATGTCTAGTATAGCTATGTCTTAGTGGATATTTTACAAATATTATCTAACAGACGGTTATTTACATTTAAGTGCTAGATGCCATACTAGTAACTGAAGATATAAAAGAAAAAATGATGAAATTATCACTGTCTTGCAGGAACTCCCATTGTCCTGGGGATTTAATTGAATGACCAATAATCGCTCCAACCCAAGCCTGGGTGACCAGTTTAGATTTTGATGGCTTATAAAGTTAAGGAATAGGCAACCTTAAGGTCAAAAGTGGCCCTTTAAGAGGTCCTTAAGTGTGGCTTTTTGACTGAATCCAAACTTCATAGAACTAATGTTGAGTTTATAAGAGCTAGACAGAACATCCCGAGATTAAATTTGGAAGTAGATTTTATTATTACCTCGGAACTGTTGGGGTTCATGGTTACTCAAATCAGACAGTACTGGCATGGAGAGCTTGCAGGTTTTTAAAGAGATTCAGTAGCAAGGTTATGTAAGCCAAAAGTACAATCAATGATTGGTCAGTGAACATTTGAATTTCCCCACCAGTGCGAAGCTTATCCTAGGCTGAGAGACAGGGAACCCAGAATGGGTGGAGATGGGGAATACCTGGTGGGAGGCGGGGTGGGGAGGAAAGGAAAAGAATGGAGAATTTACCCTAGCCTGAACTTCCAACTCACTGATCATTTGGGGGAGGGAAGGGTGGAGTTGTCTGCTTACTGATCAATTAGGGGAAGGGGAGGGTGGGGTTGTGCCCAACACTAATCCCCTTAATAAAATGGTTTATTCTGTAAAACTTGAACTCAGTCAAAAAGCCACTCAAGGACTTAGAAGGCCACAAATGGCCTCAAAACTAAAGGTTCCTCACCCCTGAAATAAGTATAAATAACAATTTTTTTCTGTTTAGGTCAGAAACTCTGGGGATCAAACTCCAAGTTTGATACTCTGTAATGGTGAATTAGGCTATCTTTTGTCTAAAATCTTATATAACCCATAGTCATTCAATGGGTGTACCCTCAGACAACTTAAACCTGGGAAATACCTTAATTTAGAAGGGGAAAGGTCACTTACTGCATCCATAGCTACATCTAGTCTTCTTGACTTCTGTCTTGTTACTAGACTTGGATGAATCTAGAAGAGTGAATTTGATTATGTGCATGTCAAGGCATCACCTTCATGATGTCATTGGTCATTTTAAAGAATGAAACATGAACAACAAACAAGTTGTCCTGGAGATATGCTAGTTGGTTGTTGTTCTTCATTTTTGAAGAAGACCAAAACAACATTGCTGTGCTAGGGTCAAGTTACAGTGTGTCTAACTGTGACTGACCAGACCAATACAAGCTTGGAATATTCTACCACAGATCAGCCACAAATACCCCATGTGAATATTTGGAGTGGATTCTCTACTGTTATTAGATCCACATATTAAAATATATACAAAGCAGTATCATAAGGGAGAGGAGACTAACAATAGGGAGGGGAGATGGTTATACAGCTTAGGAAGCTGATCTTAAAAGAGAATGTTACTTACTGGGTTATGCAATAAGCTCTTCACTGGTAGCTGTCAGCTTTTGTAAGAAAAACAGAGAAATATATGTGGATAAGCTCTATTATACATCAGTAAACTGTGAATGTTAGCCAAGATGACCTCTCAAGCCTATGTCATTGCTAACTCCTATTATCCTTTTCCTTACTGTCCTACAAAATGTCAAGCAGATAGAGAAAACATACATTTACAGAAAAAAAAAAAAATAAAAGGGGAAGAGGTAGAATAAAAGAAGAAGAAGCAAAGCTCATTAAGCAAAACTTTTACCACATGGAATTTTCTAATTGGTCTCATTTTCTCAGCAATTACTGCCAAAAGTTCTTGCTTCTTCATTTTCATCACCTTCACAGGCTTTTAAAAACTAAAAATTCATCTGGATTGAAATATGCTTCTCTTTTCCTTTATGTATTACTTTATTTCTTGTTGAGATATGTGCATTTTCAAAGAAAGCTAATTTTTGCAAGTTTCATATGTAAGGATATGGAACATGTGAGAAGCAGAGAAGTAGGAAGCTGGGTGGTATCGTTTTTGTAGTTTGTCAACAATTTTCTAGACCTGTTTGTTTTACAGAATCCCAGTCTATATTCCTGGACCAAACACCTGAAGATATTCTATAACCTATAACATTTGAAACTGTCTTTCCAACATCCAATCAAATATATCCTCTATCTAGTTTTGCTCCAATAGACCTGTGATTTCCATGGTATGTAAGCTCTCCCCAAAGGTGAAGATTAGAAGGAAAACGCAGATTGATGTGTTAGCATGCCAAAAATTACCAACTTGAATTTTTTTCTGTTATATGAAGGAGTATTCTATATGCTCTTTTATATGAAGGAGTGCCTAAATGCTCTTTAGAAAACATTTTCCCTAGGGTGGCTAGGTCATGCAATGAATAGAGCACCAGCCAGGGAATCAGGAGGACCTGAGTTCAAATCCAACCTCAGACACTAAACACTTGCTAGCCATGTGACCTTGGGCAAATCACTTAACCCCAACTGCCCTGCCTTACCCCCCTCCAAAAAAAAGCAAAAAAACCCTAAACAATAACAACAACAACAACAACAACAACAACAACGACCATCTACTATAGTATGCTGTGGTATTTACTAATCTGAACTAATGGCAGTTGTAAAGAAGGTGAATAATGTAATTGGTTAAACCTGAGATCTCAATATCTGCATATCTATTATATCTGAAGTTTATTTCACAATTCTTATTGGCCTAAGCTCAATAACGATAAAAATATTCAATGGATTGCTAACTAAAGACTATTTTACTTGGGTCATTAAGAGTTGACCAGCACATTGTCTAAATTTGTTTGCTTTAACCTGTTTACATTTTACTAAACACTAGTGACAATAAAGTATATTCTCAATTTGGATACTTTCCATTTAAATAAATAGTTATATGTTTGATTTCTCTTCTCTTTCATGTTCTGGTTTCTCAGGGGAAATTCTTCTTTCTCATACAAATGAAAATGCAATGCTAAATTGTTCCCTTCTTAATTCTGTTTGTTTAAAAAAAATGTGTAATAAACCACTATTAAAGGTCTCTAACATAAGACCACAAAATTCAGGGAAAGGAAGAAATTAAATATTTTTGGTGAAATGAATGGTCTTTATATTTTGAAGCTAATATCTTAAAGCAATGGAAATCTCATATATACTCATATTTTTAGTATATTTATTTGGTAATGTATGTATGTGTTTGGTTGTACCTTTGTCTATGATGTATTCACCCAGCATTCTGTAAAACAAGATAAAAAAGAAGACAGGGTATACCAGCCTACTCAAAGATTCAGGTTTAACCTTGATATAATCTACCAGTGACTTTGTTCTTTATGAAAATCTCCACAAAGTCTTGTTCTACTGTCTCATTGTCACAAAATATTTACTTTGGCATAATAAAGAAAGAGGCCACAGATGACGTTTAGCACACTAGATACTCTCTAACAAAAGCCTGGCAAAAATATCATGTTTACTATTATGTAAGTACCAGATTAATTAACTGTGGAAAAATGTATCACCAGCAAACTGAAATAATTCCTCATACATGAGGAATTATTTGGCTATCACATTCATAAAAAAGATGAGCAATCAATTGAGTCACTATTAGAGAAACTAAATGCATCTCTTTGATAGTCATGATATGCATGAAAGTCAGAAAGAAATTGTAGATGAATGAATAGTTGAGATTTCTCATCAGTTCTTCAAGAGAGTTCAATAATGAGTTTGTGGGATGGGTATCCTTTCCTTCCCAAAGGTGTCTAAAGCTTGAATTTTGCTGGTATAGCTTTTGAGAGCCTTAGTCACCTTTTGGTCATATGTCTTTGGAGTATGGCTAAGTAGATACTCCAAGGAAACAAGGAAAATCATTTTATGATTACTATGCTATTTCACCTTGCAGTGCTAAGCAGAAATATTATTAGTAAAAGAACCACTATTAAGATATTTATGGCTTATGTATCAGCATCTGTGGCAAACAATAAAAAAGAAGAGAAATTTTGTCAAGAATTTGTCAAGGTCTAGCAAACAATGTAATTATATTCCTTAGTATGTGGAAGAGAGATGAAAAATATAGTTCCTGGTCAAAAAATAAAAGAGACCAAACTAACTGTAGAAAAATCAGAAGCTTTTGCATTCAGAAAAATTTCTTAAAGAGGAGAGTTTGAAGGCCCTGACAACAGTAAGCACTGACAGTATCTTCCTCATTACCTTCTCCATTCCCCCAGCACACATTCACCTAAAATGAAATTGATAGAGAGAGAGAGAGAGAGAGAGAGAGAGAGAGAGAGAGAGAGACGGAGAGACAGAGAGAGACAGAGACAGAGAGAGACAGAGACAGAGACAGAGAGAGACAGAGACAGAGAGAGACAGAGAGAGAGAGAGAGAAAATCTGGTAATGTGACTCAGTAATTTTGTATTTCTTTAAACATATAAAATCAGGTGATTAACTCAGAGAGAAATTTGAAATCAGTAACAACTTGAAGAAAGAGTAATAAAGAGTAAATATGAAAATCTAAGTTATCCCTATTTCTTAAGAAAGCTCAGTTAATATATCAATAGCCAAAATGTAGAAACCCCACAATTTGAAATCTTAGTGAAATGGATGAATATTTACAAAAATATAAATTGCCCAGCTTCACAGAAGAAGAAATAAAGTTATTAAATGATCCCATTTCAGAAAGAAAAAAAAAAAGAAATTGAACAACCCATCAATGAACTCTCTTGGAAAAAATCTCCAGGATCAGATGAATTTACAAGTAAATTCTCCCAAACATTTAAAGAACAATTAATTCCAATACTATGCAGACTTTTGGGGGAAATAGGTAAAGAATGAATACTACCAAATTCCTTTTATGCTACAAATATGGCACTGATAGATAAACTATGAAGAATCAAAAGAGAGAAAGAAAATTAAAGACCAATTTCTGTAATGAATATAGATGCAAAAATTTCATTTTATTTATTTTTCTTTTTGGAGGGCAGTTGGGGTTAAGTGACTTGCTCAAGGTCACATGGCTAGTTTTTGTGTTAAGTGATTGAGGCTGGATTTGAACTCAGGTCCTCCTGACTCCAGGGCCAGTGCTCTATTCACTGCACCATCTAGCTTACAGTAACTTATCATGAGAATAATACAATATGACAAGGTAGGATTTATACCAGGAATGCAGGGCCACTAATATTAGGAAAACTATCACCATAATTTATTATATCAACAACAAAATGAATAGAAATCATATGATAATCTCAATAGAGGCAGACAAAGCTTTGACACAAAGCTATATCCATTCCTATTAAAACCACTAGAGAGCATAGCACTAAATGAATTCTTCCTTAAAATGATAAGTAGCATCTGCCTAAGATCATCAGCAAGCATAATGTGTAATGGAGATAAGCTAGACGCATATTCAATAAGATGGGGGTTAAACAAGGATATCTATTATTACTGTTGTTATTCAATATAGTACTAGAAATTTTAACTTTAACAATAAAAGAAGAGAAAGAAATTGAAGGAATTAGAACAGGCAAAGAAGAAACAAAGCTATCATTCTTTTCAGATAATAAATGATATACTTAGAGAATCCAGCAAAAACAAAACAAAACAAAAAACAACCTACTTGAAATAATAAACAACATTATCAAATTTGCAGGATACAAAATAAAACCACATAAATCTTCATCATTTCTATATATTACTAACAAAGTCCAACAGCAAGAGATAGAGAAATTCCAATTAAAATTACTGTGTTCATTATAAAATACTTGGGGGTCTACCTGCCAAAA
This sequence comes from Gymnobelideus leadbeateri, assembly GCA_011680675.1. Lineage (NCBI taxonomy): Eukaryota > Metazoa > Chordata > Mammalia > Diprotodontia > Petauridae > Gymnobelideus > Gymnobelideus leadbeateri. The sequence goes on from WOXC01004542.1 coordinate 165,341, forward strand.
CAAATCTAAGAACTATATAAACACAATTAAAAACACTTTTTCACACACACAAAAAAATTAGATCTGAATAATTGGAAAATATCAGTTACTCATGAGTAGGCTGAGCTAATATAATAAAAATTACAATTCTACCTAAATTAATTTACTTGTTCTATGCCTAACCAAATAAACTGACAAAAATTATTTTATAGAGAAGAAAAAAAAATAATAACAAAATTCATCTGGAAGAACAAAAGATCCAGACTATCAAGAGAATTAATGAAAATACATTCTATGGAAGGGGGCCCTGCCATAGCAAATCTTAAATTGTATTATAAAGCAGCACTCATCAAAACTACTTGTTACTGGCTAAGAAATAAAATAGTGGATCAGTGGAATAGTTTAGGTACACAAGACATAGCAGTCAAGGACTATAGTAATCTACTGTTTGATTAAACCCGATGACTCCAGTTTCTGTGATAAGAACTCAATATTATACAAAAACTGCTGAGAAAATTAGAAAATAGTCTAATGGAAAATAGGCATAAACCAACATCTTACACCATATACCAAAATAAAGTAAAAATAGGTACACAACTTAGATATATAGACTATTACTATAAGCAAACTGTGAGAGCAAGGAATAGTTTCAGATTCATGGAAATTTCAAGAATTTATGACCAAGAGATAAAGAACCTTATTTAATACAAAATGGATAATCTTAATTACATTAAATTGAAAAGTTTTTGTACAAATAAAACAAATGCAACCAAGATTAGGAGGGAAGCAGAAAACCAGGCACAAATTTTTACAACCAGTGTCTCTGATAAAGGTCTCATTTCTAATCTATATAGAGAACTGGGTCAAATTTATAAGAATGCAAGCCATTTCCCAGTTGATAAATGGTCAAATGATATGAATAGTTTTCAAGTGAAGAAATTAAAGCTATCTATAGTCATATAAAAATACCCTAAATCACTATTGATAAGAGAAATGCAAATCAAAACAGCCCTGAGGTACCATGTCACACCTATCAGATTGGCTAATATTGGCAAAACAAGAAAATGGTAAATGCTGTAGAAAACATAGGAAATTGGAACACTAACACACTGTTGTGGAGTTCTGAACTGATCCTACAATTCTGGAGATCAATTTGGAACTATGCCCAAAGAGCTGTAAAAAGTGCATACACTTTGACCCAGAAATACCACTTCTAGGTCTATATCACAAAGAGATCTTTCAAATGGGAAAAAAGACCCAAATGTACAAAAAATATCTTTAGCAACTCTTTTTGTGGTGGCAAAGAAGTGGAAATTGAGGGGCATACCCACCAACTGGGGAATGGCTGAACAAGTTATGATATATGAATGTAATTGAATATTATTCTGCTATAAGATTTGATGAGCCAACAACCTTCAGAAAAACCTGGAAATATTTGAATGGATTTATGATGAGTGAAAGGAGCAGAACCAGGAGAACACTGTACATAGTGAAAACCACAGTGCGTGATGACTAACTTTGAAAGAAATTTATTTTTACCAATGCAATGATTCAAGATAACTCCAAAATACTCATGATGAAAAATGCTGTACATGTCTAAAGAATACTTTGGAGTCTGAATGAAGATTTAAGCATATTATTTGTCTTCTCTCCTTTTTATTTTTTCTTTCATTTGTTTCTCCTTTCTTGTGGCTTCTCCCATTGGTTCTAATTCCTCTTCACAAAATGACTAATGTGAAAATAATTTCAATATGAATGTATCTGTAGAACCTATAATGAAATTACAAGCTGTCTTGGGGTGGGGAGAGGGTAGTGATGGGAAGAAAATTTGGCACTCAAAATCTTAGGGAAGTGAATGTTGAAAACTAAAAATAAATAAATTAGAGCACCCCAACCCTCAAAAGAGAAGAAAACTCCACAAATCTTACCCAGCACACACTTGAATGCTCCTTGCCAAATGGAAATATATAGAAGTCAATGGTTACTCTGGTTTAAAGTTAAAATCATCTAAAAAAAAAAAACAACCCCCCCCAAATTCAGAGTATTATAGAATATGATAGTCAATTGATAAAAAAATATCTGGAACAGAACCAAATTTATAGAAAATTTGATGAGATAAGATTAATTAAGATTACCCCTAAAAGAATTGATATTGAAAATATAAGAAAGAACACAAACCAAAATGTGGGAAAACTACTCTCAGAAACTGATCTCTATCAATAATAATGAAGCACTAATAAGTATTGTGATACCCCAGTACCTGAGACACTGCAGGAAAATGTACAGATGACAATAAACATAAAGATAGTAAAAACATAAAGCTGTATTAGACTAAATATACACAGAGAACACGTGTGGTAGAAGTGACACATTCTGGAAAATATCAAGAATTCTCAAAATCTTTAAAAGTGAGGAGATATTTGGAGCTATGCTTAGAAAGTTATTTTGAAAATATTTAGAAGTCCTTGAAAAAATACTTTAAAAAAAAAAAGCAAAAAAATGTGATTGAAATAGCATAAGTAACACAAACCTGGACAACTATTTATACTCTTATCATACACACACACACACACACACACACACACACACACACACACACACACACACACACACAGAGTCTTTTGTCATTGTTATGAAGGATTCCCAGCACAGAGTTCTTCCAGAAGAGTATTTTATTGTAGATTCCTTCAAGGAACTGGGTAAAGAACTCCATGGGAAACTGAATAGTCCTTGAGTCACTCATTTCACTTTTCTATAACTCTACCTTTTAGAAACTCTCCTCACCGCCTAGCAGAACTGAAATATGACTTTGTTATTTCCACACATCTTTCCTAATTGTCTCCTTTGGGATCAGAGTACATCTACTCCTTCTGACCCATGATAGTCCAATACTCCCTTTATTAAAAGACAATGATAATATTCCCCCAGAGTCTTATTTTTTTTTCCTCCAAGGCTGAACAAGTCCAGTTACTCTACTCTCAAATGACTTGTTCCAGTCTTCTGACTATTATGGTCATTCTATTCCTAACTTGCTTCAGCTTGTTAGTGTAACTTCCAAACTGTGCTCCAACCCCTAATCCTACCTGAGCTTCTGGGGGTAATCAAGAGCACCTGTTGAAATAAATTGAATTAGGTCAAGTAGATGGAAAAAGCTAGATATTTGACTTAAGAATTCCGTGAATGTCTTATCTATGGCATATGCAAATAAATTTTAGAATACTGTGACCTCACCTTGAAGGATTCCAAAGAAGTTTTTCTTGGTTTAGGGAGTATTTGAACTATCTATTATTTATTCATTTATCTTTCTATATATTTATCTCTTTGTTTATTTGTCTGCTGTAATTTTTACATTTTTTTAACTGGATGAAAATACAAAGACCTTTAAAGTATTCCAGATGAGTCTAGATTGTCAGTGATCAAAGAGAGATCCTGCTTTGGGTGGGGTCAAATGACCCTTGATGTCCCTTTTCACTCTTAATTTTTATTCTCCAATGTCCTTCAACAGCACCATTGATTATTGATGATTCTATTAGGAAAATTTAAAGGACTTTGAGAGTGAATGTAAAAAAGCTTGAAATTGAGATTATATTTCCCCTCATTTTATGGAACATTTTTAAAAATTCCAATATATAAAAGGTGTTGGGATCTTTCCCTTTAAATGGAATATTTTATAGAAATATTTTAAAGCAAGCTTTTTCTTTCATTTTTTTTTATTGTTGTCAGCAGAAACCTTTAACTGTCAGTGTTTTAAAGTGAAATGCCTTCAGGCTGGACAGACCCTTAGATCTTCAAAAGCTTAAGTGAAGAATATTGTCATATTGTGTAGGTTGATATGAACTAGAGATAAGTAAATAAAACTCCAAGGAAAAAGATTTTTTTTGTGGTATTATACTGTGTGTGTGTGTGTGTGTGTGTGTGTGTGTGTGTGTGTGTGTAAGGAGATCAGATGCAGTATAAAGAAATTATTTTTTTTTAAGATAAGATAGGAGTAAATATAGAAAAGGACTAAAATCACCCCAGGCAGTGGAGCAAAAAGAACATAATTCTCTTTGGTGCTTTTTCTTGGTAGATTGACACCCTAGACCAGATGCTAAAGTGTGGCTAGAATCCTACCTTAGTTCACAAACTATTATTCTCCACGTATTTTTTTTTTCTGACTAAGTAATTTTGCTAGGTTTTCTTTACAATTTGAAAGCATCTCTTATAACCATTATTTTTAGAATATGAATAGGCAATGGAATGTTTGGAGAGATGACACCTTTTTATTATTCTTATAAAAGTCATTTTTAAAATGAGCCAGAAGTGTTTAAGGCCCTTATTAATGAGACTTTTGCCATGACCTAAATAATCCAACCCTGTGATAGTTTGGAACTTTGGGAGCAGCTACCGACTTGATCCAAGATATGACTTCTCACCTGTAATTTTTAAAGAGAATTGAGAGATAGAGTGGCAAATGGGAGGGCAGGGAAGGGGCATTAGTGTATCCCTCAAACCTTGTTACTCTTAGGGTCCTTAGAGTATATGAGTTAATCTATGTGGCAGTCCTCTTTTTAGAAATTTAGGGTTACCAAAAATAAGAGTAGGTTGGGGCGGCTAGGTGGCGCAGTGAGTAAGAGCGCCGGCCTCGGAGTTGGGATGACCCGAGATCGAATCCGGCCTCAGAAAATGAGCACCCACACATAAATGATGACTAGCCGTGTAACCTTGAGCAATGCAATGCCCCAAGATAATTCCAAATGTATTATGAAAAGATGATGATCACCTCTAGAGAATGAACAAAGTCTAAATACAATATCATACATGAACCCAGTCATCATTTTGCTCACCACATTCTTGCATCGTTCAATTTAGACATCATAGCAAACAGCTCCGCTTAATACTTCATGGACAAAGTTTTGCCATCTTTGCCATCCAACAGCACAATGTACTTCTAAAATCCTTTACCTCTCATAAGCTGAAAAGCCAATAGTTGAAATTGCTGTCTCTGTCAAGCTTACCAGGAAGTATTGGCCAAAGCTTTTTTGACAAGACTATGCCTATTGATTATCTCTTCAAGATCTTCTACCAGCTTCATTTGAATGTTTCATTTTCCTTTCCATTTCTTTCATGTGTTTTAAACCACTTACCACAATGACTTTATACTCTTTTTTTCATGTATCTCTTACAAATTTTTCAGTAGCTTAAATTGGAAACTCTTTGCTCTCAGTGACTAACATATAAAAGGCTCTCTAAATTTCATCTGTAAAATCAATAATCAATTCAACAAAAGTCACATGTTAAGTTTGCTGATATTTATGATAGCCATTTTTAAGCTTTGCCCCCTTAAATAACAAAACAGTTGTATTCAGATCAGTTAAGGTGTTCTGATGTTATGCAAATCTAAAGTCAATGGGTCTGTAAGCATTTAATTGTCTGCTGTATTTCAGGAACTATGCTAATCATTGAGCATACAATGAAAGGGGAAACAAAGACAGTTCTCCCCTAAAAGGGCTAATAACCTTAGAGGGGAAGAAAACATCTGAACAAAGAAACTGTATATAGGATAAATAGGAAGTATTCAATGAGGTAATGTATTAGTATTAAGAGATTTGGGAAATGTTTCCTATAGAAGATAGCATTTGAACTTGGACTTGAAGGCAGCTAGGAAACAGAGATAAGGAAGAAGAGCATTCTAGGCATGAAGGACAGCTAATGAAAATGTTTATCACCAAGAGATAAAGTGTCTTCTACTAGTAACAGTAAGGATGACTTCATTATGAAAGGCCTTGAATGTCAAGTGGAGGATTTATATTATGATCCTAGAGGTAACAGAGAGCTGTTGGGGTTTATTGACTACTACTGTGGTTCAGCCTCTCATTTTGTTTCTTTAAGCTGTATATCAGTGCTCAGATATTTCTTATTTAATCAATAAAAATTATTTGCTTTCTTTAAACTGTCAACCTGCTTAGAAATAAACATTGAATCATCTTACATCTTTCATGTAATGATTTAAGCCTTTTTATTTATGCCACAGTTCATTTTCTATCCAAATATGCTCAGTTTTTTCTTAAAGATATTTTTCTTCATACACATATTAGCAATTTTTATTAAACCATCTTCATTTCCCTACTTTATTCAGGCAGCATATATTCGTTTATAACAGAGATAATACATTACATTCTTTAACATTTTATTTAAATATCCTTGCTTACAGGAAAAGGCTTTTTCTACCCCATTCAACACTGAATTTCTCCATATTAAAAGGCCTTTATAATACAGTATCTTATAATAGTAATGCCAAACTCAATTACAAATGGAAACAGTGGAATACATATTGACTTTGAAAATCGCATATTACCATTATCTATATTTTAGAGTATTTTAATTATTTTAAATATATCCCAATTGTATTTTATTCAGTATTATTTTTGCTCAAAGGTATCTCTCTACCACTACCATGGGTGTTTGCAATTCTTAAAAATTTCAGCATTTTTGAGTAAGGCTTTCCTATTAGATCTCATGGTCTAGAATTAAAAGAAACATTAAAGGCAATAAAGGGTGGGGGGAGGAGGACTAGGTGGCACAGTGAATAGAATCCTGGAGTCAGGAGGACCTGAGTTCAAATTTGGCTTCAGACACAACACAAAACCTAGCCATGTGACCTTGGGCAAGTCACTTAATCCCAGTTGCCCTTCAAAAAATAAGCAAAAAAAAAAAAAAGGTAAGTTTCATTTTACAGATGAGAAGAATGAAGAACAGTAAAGTTTATTGACTTGTGCAGGGTCTCATACCTAGTAGGTATCAGAGGCATGTTCCAAACCCAGCTCTTCTTGAAAAATCCAAGTCCTTCCTACTAGCCAGTAAACCGTGCTGCTGGTAACTTAAAGTATGTATCTGATTTAAGATGTTTAACAGGACATCATTAGCCATTAACATATTAGGAGGATTTCTAAAAATCAATTTAGTCATATTATTTTGTCTGACTTTTAAATTTCATTAAATTTCTTTTTGAATTTTTTAAGAGGCTCCTCTAATTTAGATATGTAAAATTTGCAGGATGCCAACAAGTGGCTAACAGAAGGTTTTTTCCCTAACAAAAATATTTAATCAAGCAAGAGTTGGGAAACCACAATTATTCAAAAGAGAAAGATATCAGAATTTAGCAATTTAGAGCCCATCTTTGACTGAGAAGTATTTTAGGACTTCTGTGCTAGTCCTAAGAGACAGCTCATTTTTTTATTCACTAATTCTTCTGTTTGGTCAAAGGATACTTGCCCATATGAACAATTTCTTCTTCAATATGAATGTAAGGGAGAATGAGAAGATAACTACATAGCTTAGGAATTTTTAACTAAGAGGGAAAATAGAAAGCAATCTGGTGGCAGTCAAAGCTTCTCATGGGAGAACATAAGGTTAACAGTCAACAGAATTGTTGAAAGCATGTTAATGTTAAAATGTCATAAAATTCTAGAATCATGAACAAAACTCAGGAGGAACCTGACTCCAAGACAAATTTTAGAAGGACTTAAAATTAGAAAAGAGTTTTGTGATCAGGTCTGAGGATAAGAAGAGGCTTAGAGTAAGGTATAATGGCAAGAGTTAAGAAATATTAAAATTTTAACAAGAATATGATTAAAAAAAAACATTCTCTGTAAGACAAGTTACTCATACTTTAGCTCCTTTCCAGGACAAGAAACATTTCAGCATTTTGTTTTACAAGATTTTGAGTTCTGAATTATTTTCCCTCTATCCCTCCTCTTCTGAAAATGGTGGATACTTTTATAAAGTTTATACTTCTGCTATCATCTAAAAATATTTCAGTATTAGTCACAATTGTGAATGAAGAAACAGATCAAAAGGAAATTTAAAAAAACATGAGAAAGAATAAAGTGAAAAATATGCTTCAATCTACATTTCATAACTTCTTTATTTGTATGTGGATAGCATTTTCCTTCATGAGTCCTTTATACTAGTCTTGGATCTTTGTGCTCCTGAGAAGAGCTGAGTCATTCATATTTGATCATTGCGCAATGTTTCTGACACTGTGTACAATGTTTTTCTGTTTCTGCTCATTTCACTTTGTGTCAGTTCATATGTCTTTCCAGTTTTTTTTCTGAAATATACTTGTTCATCATTTTTTATTGCACAATAGTATCCCATTGCATTTATATACCACAGCTTGTTGAGTCATTCCACATTTGATGGACATCCCCTCAATTTCTAGTATTTTGCCATCATAAAAAGTGCAACTATAAATATTTTTGAACATGTAGGACTTTGTCCCTCTTTTATCATCTCTTTGGGATACCGAACTAGTAATAGTATTGCTGGATCACAGGATATGTATAGTTTGGTTGCCCTTTGGGCATATTTCCAAGTTACTCTCTAGAATTGTTGAATCAGTTCACAATTCCACCAATATTGCATTAGTGTCACAACTTTTCCCCGGACTTTCCAACATTTATCATTTTCCTTTTCCTGTCATATTAGCTGATCTGATAGGTGTGTGGTGGTACCTCAGAGTTCTTTTAATTTTCATTTCTCTAATAAAAAGTGGTTTAGCACACTTCTTCATAAGTCTATAGACAACTTTGTTCTCTTCCTCTGAAAACTGCCTCTTCATATCTTTTGAACATGTATCAGTTGGGAAATCACTTGTACATTTTACCCAGATCTGTATATATTTGAAAAATGAGGTCTTTATCAGAGACACTTGCTGTAAAGATTGTTTCTTAGCTTTCTGCTTTCCTTCTAATCTTACTTGCATTTGTTTTTTTGTACAAATTTTTAAAATTTAACATAATCGAAATTATCCATTTTATATTTTATAAAGTTCTCTATCTCTTATTTGGTCATGGATTCTTCTTCTCCCTATAGATCTAAAAGGTAGACATATTTTTTTTCTTTCTAATTTGCTCACAGTGTCTCCCTTTATGTGTAAATCATGTCAAATGTCTATCATATCTATTTTTTCTAATATTCTATTTACCTTCTTAGTTTCTTTTTCTTTTTGGTTGGGTTTATTGTATTCTGAGAGAAGACAGTTGAGGTTACCCCATTATTATAGTTAGATGTCTACTTCTTCCAGTAACTCACTTAACTTCTCCTTTGAAAATTTGAATGTTATACCACTTGGTGCATATATGCTTAGTCAAGATATTGCTTCATTGTCTATAACATCTTTTAGCAAGAGGTAGTTTCTTTCTTATGTCTTTCAGTTATGCCTACTTTTGCTTTTATTTTGTCTGAGAACAGGATTACTACCCATGCTTTGTTTTTACTTCAGCTGAAACATAATAGTTTCTGTTCTAACAGAACTTTTACTTTTACTTTACTCTCTGTGTATGTCTCTCTGCTTCAAGTATGTTTCTTGAAAACAGCATGTTATAGGATTTTGGTTTTGATCCACTTTGCTATCTGCTTTTGTTTCATGGGTTACAGTTACTAACTATGTATTTCCCCCTTTCTATTCTTCCTTCTGTTTGTTTTCTCTCTCCTTTTACCCTTTCTACTCTCATTAGTGTTTTGCTTCTATGTACTACCTTCCCTGATCTGCCCTCCCATCTGTCAGTACCCACAATGTCTTATTTGATCTTCTCCCCTCCTACTTTCCTGTTATGTAAAATAAATTTCTATATTTAAATGATTGTGTATATAATTCCTTCTTTGAACCAATAATGATGAGGGTAAGGTTCAAGTGATGTTAGTCACCCACCCTACCATCTTCTCCATTGTAATAGGTCTTTTGTTCCTTTTCCTGTGATCTGCCTCTCCCTTCCCTCTGCACCCATTGTATTCCTCTTTAAAATCCCTTAATTTTTTTTTATGTCATTCTCTAAAACTAATCTAATACCCTTGCCCTCTGTCTATTAAAAATATCATTTTGCTGTGTGGGGATGTAAATAGTTTAGTTCTATTAAATCTCTTATATGTTCTTTTCCCTTTTTACCTGTTTATTTTTCTGTTGGGTCTTTATATTGGAGGTAAAATTTTTGTTCAGTTCTGGTCTTCTCCTTATAAAAACTTGACATCCTTCTCTTTCATTGACTGACCAATTTTCTCCCTTGATGCATTATGCTTAATTTTATTGGGTAAATGATTCTTGGTTATAGTCTTAACTCCTATGACTTCTGAAATATCATGTTTCATGACTTCTAATTCTTTAATGTTGCAGCTGCCAGGTCCTGTATAATCCTGAGTGTGACTCCCTGATATTTGAATTCATTCTGGCCACTGTAGTATTTTCCCTTGGCTTGATAGTTCTGAAATTTTTGTTCCCTTAAAGTTAGGGGGCAGCTAGGTGGCACAGTGAGTAGAGTGCTGTCCCTGGAGTCAGAAGGACCTGAGTTCGGATCCGGACTCAGACACTTAACGCACACACAAACAAAAACCTAGCTGTGTGACCGTGGGCAAGTTACTTAACCCCAATTGCCCTCCAAAAAGCAAAAAAAGTTTTATTTGGGGATCTCTTTTTTGGGTGTTTGGTGGATTATTACAATACCTACTTTGTCCTCTGTTTCCAGAACATCAGGGCAATTTCTCTTGATCATTTCTTGAAAGATGTCCATATCTTCATTTTTATTATAGTTTTCTGGTAGTCCAATGATTCTGATGTTGTGTCTCCTGGATCTATTTTCCAGGTCAGTTCTTTTTCCAATGTGACATTTTATGTTTTTTTTTTTTCATTTTTAAAGTTCTTTTGAATGTGTTTGATTGATTTTATTGGGGGGGGGGGGCGGGTGGAGAAGTGGTCACTAAGGATCTAGCCTATTGGCTTGTCAGGGCTGCATCACAAATTATATGGCTTACACATCAACTCCAGGGTTCAAAGTGAGAACAGGTCATTCTATACCAGAAACCAGATTACAAGGGGCTGCTGACAGAGAGCCAGGGGATCTGGCTCTCTAATGTAAGACAGTTAATAGCAAAGCAGTGAGAATATTACAGAAATGTGGAAGGGAGAGGGAAGTTAAGCATCAGAGGCATCTGCCCCCAAAACAAAACTGATCTAGTGGGTGCTGCCAATTCTTAGGCAGAAGCAGACTTCTATGGAGCTTACTGGTACTTCAAGCTCTAACGTCTGCTGGCTACAGAGCCTACTTGGTCTGAAGGTTTCTGAAATTCCTTTCAGCAAATTTAACCTTGCTGCCCAGCTCTTCCTCAATTCTGAGAATCTGGTTATACTTGGCCAGACACTCATATTGTTAGGGGGCACCTGGTCTGCAATTAAGGTATCTTCAGTATTCCCAGAATGATAGGAAACCCTTACTCCCCATCCATTGGACTGGGCCAGTTTGCAAACCTGGAGAGATTCATTCATGGAGCCAATCCAGTTCACTTTGAGTAGAAGCCAGCTGCAGGCTTTCTCATTCACAGCCTTTTCAATGTGCTTGGGGATGGTCACTCTGAGAACATCCCCTACCTCCTGGTACTACTACAGTAGTAGTGAAATTCTTCCAAGCTTGAAAATAACCCTGGTAAAAGGGATCTTCAGTAGACACCACTGGATAGGCCTTGATGAAGCTCTTGTAGAGGTCCCCAAGTTCAGAAGGGGAGATAAATCTGCTGGAATCATCAGGAGACTTGAAGTCCAAGTGGTATTTTCCAGATCTCCCGTGTTTGTAGAATTCTGTCTATAGTTCTGCTTAATCACACATTTCATGTAGACCTCAGTTCCAATGCACATGAGCTCCTTAAAGTTTGCTCTGCCAACAGGGAGGATTATGAACTCCTGCATGGTCAGCTTGTTACCAGCATGGGAGCTACCACTAATTATGTTGAAGACTGGAACTGGCAGGATGACTTCATCATTGTCTATAAAATCAGCAGCATATTGGTACAAGAAGATAGCTTTCTCACCAGTGACACTACCAATATGACATTTGAACCAAATTTAGATTTATTCTCAGTACTGTCCATCTCTATTATCAATTTGTTGATCTTATACTACATAACATTCAGTTTTTTGCTAACAAGGGTTTGAAGTAATAGTTTTATTTATGTAATCAACCACTTTTGAGACATCTTTCCCCATGTAGTGGGTCTTATCATGGTCTTGGACCTCCAGAACTTCATGGATACCAGATAAAGCACCACTGGGTATACTCTCCTATATCCTCCACCATCCCATCTCCAACTTTCCAGTAGGGCAAGATGGATCTCCATATCCTGGTGCCTGTATATCTTATTTCCCAGTTTCATTTAAATAATAATAATTTTTAAACATTTGATTATAAAACTTAGAATTCCAGATTCTTTCCCTTCCTCCCTCTCCATCCACCCTTACTGGGAAGATAATCAATTCAATATAGGTTGTACACGTGTAGTTATGCAAAACATCTCCATAGTGGTTATATTGTGAAAGACTGACTATATTTCCCTCCATCCTATCCCATCCCCCACTTGTTCTATTCTCTACTTTGATGCTGTCCATTTTCAAAAGTGTGTGCTTCTCACTACCCTGACCCTCAAACTTACCCTCCCCTGCATGATTTCCCATCTCATCCCCTTCCCCCTGTAATGGAAATGCAAATTTAAAGATCTTCCCTGCCCCTAGCTTAAGTGCACCTGGAGCCTGTGGTGGGAGGTTTGTTTTTCAGGAAAGCCCACACCTTGATACTTTGTGATTGGGCAGTGGGTCCAGAAGGTTGTTACCTTCTCTGAGCCAGGAGAAGGCTATATAAGCCCTGAGGAGAGGCTTTGCTTTGGGGCTCACTTTGAGAAGTGTTGTGTGGTTTGCCCAGATGAGACTCTGGGAAGCCGTTGTTGAGAGCCCCCCGGCTTTGAAAACCCAGATGTTGATGCTTCCCTCTCTGGTAACTGTGATTTGGTATTGATATAATGGTAGTACAGTTTGGAAGCCTGTCTGTTTGATCTGTAAGTTCTGTAACTCTGAAGTTCGGGGTGCTGACCTTTTTCCCCTGAACTAGGTAATATATATTTGTTTGATTAAAGTAAGCTTGTTAACCCATTTTGAGTTGCTTTCCTTTTGAAAAGCAGATCTAAGAACCTGTGTTGGCAGTCACCCTGGGGATATTGGGGTGCTTGCCGCTACACTGAGGTCCTTGGAAGTCTCATATTTGAAAAATAATACTAAGTTGATATTTATACCTGAATTTTTTTTCAATTTAAATCAGTCTTTAATCCAATCTGATCCCATCCAGTGCTTTCATTCCACAGCACCTGTTCCATTTTAAACAGTTTACTTAAAAGATGTGTCAATTTTCAATATCTAAATAAATATTTATTGCGCTTTATGATTCTTTATGCACTGGACTTTTAATTTCTGAACAACTCTTCAGTGAGCTATCTTCCTCCAAATTCACATTAAGGGACAAGTATTTATTAATGATACCTGGCTAGTTTAGACATAGCCCCTGTACTCAAAGAACTTGCCCTCCAGTAGCGTAGCTTTTGTTCATACCTGTCTTTTCACTGAAGCTGAATCAGTGACATTTTGTTCATTGACAGAAGATGATAAGAACATAGATTTAGAGTTAGAAGAAACCCTAAAGATCATTCAGTCCCATTCCTTTACTTTTCACAGATGAGGGAACTGAGCTCTGGGAGATTCTGATTTGCTCAGTCTGATTAACTCTGATAAGTGTAAGGCTGAGGTTTGAACTCGAATCATTCTCACTCCAAATTGAGCTCTGCCTCCATTATGGAATGTCTGAAACAGATCAGTTTGAATATTTTGGTAATACATAAAGGTTTAAAAGAATTTTTCTACCTCCTGCAATGCCTAAATGGCTTTGAGAGAATCTTTCTAATCCTTCACATCTTACTTGAATGGTAAGAATGAGATTATTTATTCACTGTTTTCTCTTTGCCTGGCGTTCTGGAGTCAAGGAAAGGGGGAGCTATGTCTTTTATTTCTGTGGCTGTGATCAAAGTTTTATACTGAGGAACATATGAAAATAACACTAGAGTTTGGGAGTTATAATGTCTTCATGGAAATTTCACTTGGAGAAAATGAACCCCTGCTCTGAGTTGGAATATTTGAGGTATATTGGAAAGAGTACCAAATTGAGCATCAGCAGAGACCTGGAGGCAAATTCATGCTGATTTTTAATGGTTGGGTTCTTGTTTTGAAACCAACCCTGTTTTATCATTGCAAAACAGGGATAATTATACTTTGAAGGAACAAATTTAATACTATGTGTAAATCTCTTTGTAAACCTTAGAAAGGCAGTGTGTTGTTGCCATTGAGTCATTTCAGTCGTGTCCAGCTTTTCATGATCCTATTTAGGGTTTTCTTGGCAGAGATATTGGAGTGATTTACCATTTCATTCTCCACCTCATTTTATAGATAAGGAAACTGAGATGAACAGGGTTAAGTGATTTGATCAGGATCACACAGCTTGTAAGTGTCTGAGGCTGGATGTGAACTTTAGTCTTCCTGACTCCAGGCTTACCATGTTCTCCACTGTGCCACTTAGCTGCCCTTTCCTTTTACAAGTGAGTAAACTGAGGCCCAGAGAGAAGTTAAGTGATTTATTTAATGTTATACAAGTAAATAATGTAGTTGTGATGTGAGTTTAGGTCACCTGATTCAAAATTCCATGCTCTCTCTATTTTATTAAGTTCAGTCAATTGAATTACATCATATTTATTTGAATTGGACATTTTGGATTCTAACACAATAGTGATACAACCTATTCCATTGTTGAATTGAGATAGCTTGTATTTATTCATTCATTCATTCATTTATTTGTTTGTTTATTTATTTATTCATTCATTCATTCATTCATTTATTTATTTGTTTGTTTGTTTGTTTTTGCCTTTTGGAGAGCAATTGGGGTTAAGTAACTTACCCAAGGTTGCACAGCTAGGTTTTTGTTTGTGTGTGTTAAGTGTCTGAGGCCAGATCCAAACTCAGGTCCTTCTGACTCCAGGGCTGGCACTCTACTCACTGTACCATGTAGCTGCCCTAAGATAGCTTGTATTTATTATAAATAAATATAAGCAGTATAAAAATAAGTGAGTACTTCTATAATGTTAATGAAAGAGAAAAAGAGTCATGTGATTGATTTATTTAACAAATTTAAGTGACACACTACTATAATAATTCTTGACAAACTTTTATGAGGTTTACATATATTTTCTTAATTTATTTTCCAAACAGTCCTTTAAGACATGTGCTAAGTACTTGAATGAATCCTGTGATTTTGTGTGTCATAGGTATTATCATTCAGATGTTACATACAATAAAATTAAGAATCACACAAGGTAAATACTGAGTCATGTGAATAAAAGAGAGTGGATGTTTAGAGGTGACAGAGATTATCCCCATTTTGAAATGTTCACAGAAGGTAATAGAATCATAAAATTAAAGCCAGAAGGAGGTAATCTATTTTAAGTCCTTGATTTTTCAAATGAGGGAACTGATGACCAGATAAATGAAGTGATTTGTCTAAATTCCCACAATAGAAAGTAGCATAGCTGATATTTAAACCTAGTCTTCTGACTGTAGAGCACATTTTCTTTCTATAATTAGGATAAAGCTTACTTGAAAAATTAGCATTTCACTTGCCCCTTAAAAGAAGTATAGGAATTTGATTAACTATTTGGAAACTGTTGCCCATCATAGATATGGTGAGGGCAAAGGGCACAGGCATTTATTAAATGCCTACTATATGCCACACACTGGAAAAATATTTTACAAATATCAACTCACATAATCCTCACGATAGCCCTGTGGGATAGGTGCAATTATTATCTCCATTTTTTGCAATTGAGTTACCTGAGGCAGAGAGAAGTTAAGTGATTTGATCAGATGCCAGTCCTTTTTGTATTGCTTTAAGTCATCAGTTAGATAGAATTCATATTTGAGTGGCCATGTTCTACTCTGTGGACAAATCTAAGTGTATCCTACCCTGATCCCTTATTTCCACCCACATAATATTGGGTTTACCTAAATGCAGCTACAGAGAGGTTGCTTGGCTAAGAGGTCAGAAACAGTCTGTTTACTGCTTGGTATTGATCCTTTACTTTGCTCTGATTCATGATTTTCTTCACTGTAATTTACTATAAGAATTTTCTATGGACTCCTGACTTAGACTCCTTGCCTATAATTGGCAAATCTTTCTTCTTGTTTTGACTTGAAGGGAACAAGTCAATTGCCTGTAGAGATTGATAGCACTTAAAGAGTTCTCTTTTTATTTTGCTAGATGAGGAAGACTAGTAGTAAGAGTGCCTCAAAGAGGAATGATAAAAAGAAAAACAAATTAATAGAGAAGTATTTCTGATGCCTAATAAATTTTATTATTGTGTGTATATGTGCAGACAGATAAAGATATAACATCTTTGAGAATGAGTAAGAAAGAGGTATTTTTCTTTAGGTCTTTTTTAATGTGAAATCTCTCCATTTTGGAGGCAAAGGATATACTGATGGTCTTTGAAGGACACTATGAAATTTGCTAATACTGATTCCCATACTTCTGAAAGAATAGTGTTCCACAGAAATAAAACTAGCTTTGACAAAATTTCGGGTTTTGGGATACAGTAGCTAGGATCAGGATATTGATTCTGAGAAGTTGGTTCAGAATCGATAATTTGGAGTTATACTCCAGTCTTATATCTAAGTACCCAGGGCTCTATTTTTAAAAAGAAACTTGATTTGCCTAAGGTCCCTATCCACGTGGTGGCTTATGGGAACCTATAGAATCTCATCTTATAGCCATCATCTGCTTGCAAGAAAGGGACAGCAGGAATAAATAAATAAAAATGGCAATGGTGGGTGTTAGAATATGACCTTACGAGTAAAAAATTTATATTATTTGTGATTCCTCCCTTCTCACCACATTTCTGATGCCTAAAATTTCATACTCCCTACCTTCTAATAAATTAAATATTGATCTTGTATTTGGTATTGGTGACTTTCAGAATCAAGTTTAGATGCTGGAGGCTATTCATTAAATCTAGAGCATCTGGTGCTAGAGAAGAAGTGACCAAACTTTGTATTGCAGATTTGGAATAGGGTTGTTTTCTTCTAGATTTCTCTTCAGAAGGTATTTCAGTTACATCTTTATAAAAAAACAACTGACTTTGTGATAAAGTCTGAAAGCCTCATCAACACTTAAAGCTTATTTATTGGTTAAAAAAATGATAGGCTAGTTCCAATCTGCTGGATTAAAAAATAAATTTTGGAATACAACATATTCATTGTTTCTAGTAAATTATGAGAAATCACTTTTACCAAAAACCACCAGATAAAATTTGACTGAAAGGTAATCAGGGTAGAGTAAAGCTTAGAAAAAATCCAATAAGATCATATTGAAGACATTCTAGTTAATAGAGGATAGCTTAACTATCCCAGTATAGTATAAGCTGTTTGTTGAATCATTTTTCAGTTATATACAACTCTTTGTGATCCTTTTTGAGGTTTTCTTGGCAAAGGTAATGGAGTGGTTTTCCATTTCCTTCTGTAGCTCATTTTAGAGATGAGGAAATTGAGGCAAACAGAATTGCCAAGGGTCACACAGATAGTAACTTCCTGAGGCCAGATTTGAACTCAGGAAGAAAAGTTCTTCTGATTCCAAGCCCATATTCTGTTCACTGAGTCACCTGGGTTACATCATAAATTGTGACAGGTTCTCACAAAGTGAAAAGGCTTTCAGTTCATTTTTAGATTGTCTTCCAAGAACCAGCCTTCCAAGAACCAACCTTGTCAGATTATAAAAGAGTCATCACTAAATGTGGATCCTTTGATATCATTATTTGAAGAAAGTACCATTTCATGCTGCCGTCTACTGAGGCACGGAGTGGTCACAGTCTGTGTCAAGAATACACATATTGAAGAAATCATAGCAAATTCTTAAAGTTAGCTTGATGGTATTTGAAAATATTGTAAAAGATGTTATAGTGTTAATTAATACCACTGTACCTCTCCTCCCCCCAAAATTATTATTTGAGACCTTAACAGGAAGGAATAACTACCTACTACCCTTTGTAGATTGACATGTCATTTTTTTTCTTTCTAAAAATGTGTACGCATAGGTGAAACTTCTCTGTCACTCTTTGATACTACTGGCTCAATCATTGTGGGCAATGGAGCATGGGATACTTATGTAGCTTCTGCTTGGCTTACTGCTTGATGCTTGTGATCAGACACAGCATTTCATTTCCAATATCACAGATGACAGAATAAAATTCAGAACGAATTACTGTACATGTTTAAAGTTTCAGGGGAGGAAGGAAAGGTTGATCATACCTTTGCATTTGGATTACTTGCAGTTAAGAAGAAATGTCCATTGGTAAATTTCTAGGCCTCTTTAAATGTTATTCTTGGCACAAAATTGAAACTAAATGCACGCTTTCTGAATATCTGTTAAATGTTGTCTTTGCTTGTTTGGGGAAGATTTGCCAAAGAAGCAAGTTAGACAAAGTGGAAGCTTTTGGGGGTAATTGTATAAATACATAGTCCCATTGTTTAACTTTAACATTTTAATAGAGGTTATTAAAACAATGGGCATATTTAATGTAAATTGTGAGATTTAACTCTTGAAATACATGTAGTTAAGAATAAATAATTATATCATAATTAATATGGATTTAAATGTTAGGTATTTATGTATGTATATATGAATGTATATGAGGGTGTTTTATTCTTCTTCAAGTCCCAGCTAAAATCTTAACTTTTCTAGTAAACCTTTTCCATCCCCCCTTAATTCTTGTACTTTGTCTCTGGTCATGATTTCTAATTTATCCTGTATAGATCATATTTGTACATATTTTGTGTGTTTTCTCACCCATTTGACTTCAAGTTCCTTGAAAGCAGAGACTATTTTTTTTGCCTTTCTTTCTGTACCCAGTGCTTGGCTCAATTGCTGGCACATAGATATTTAATAAACACTTCTTTACTGACAAGCTGACTTACTTTATACACACACACACACACATATATATATGAATATCTATGTATCTTAAAGATTTAGCAGCTAGAATTGTTGGTATTATTGCTTAATTACATAGACATATGGCTCTTTCCCTCAACATATCTAGAAGGAAAAGACCTAAGCAGGAACCACAGAGAGAAATCAAAATAGGAAACCACCTCCATCCCCTGTTTTGATGTGTGGTCTCTTGGGAAGTCTGAAGAAAGGAGGTCTTTCTTATTTCTGGTTCCTTGCTTGGGAAAGAAGAGTAGCTCATGTGCTGAGTCTTTTGGGGTATAACTTTGCTTATCTCCCTGTGGTGTGGTGCACTGAAGCAGCTATACTACCTCATTAAATTTGTTTTACAAGATTCCTATTCCCCATCATTCTTCTTCACAAAAATATGCTCCTGTGGAATCTGCTTTTCCAATCTTTCCCAGCAGTTGATGGCAGCAAAAATCTTATAAATCAGTGTTGCATTGGGGCAATTTTACTTTCTATCAGAAGAATGTAGTACTTTTGAAAAACACAAGCACAATTATTTTTAAATAGGTATTTAATTTTAGTGTCATTTACATTTGACAGTACCAATTCAACATTTGAGTGAAATAGACTTATTTGAGCTCTAATGGATGGAATAAAGTCAAATTAGCCTTTTGAGATTAAAACACATGCACACCATCCTATGAAAAAGCATTTTATTTTAAAGTTTGGTGCTATGCAGCTATAATTAATGAACGTTGTAAATTTAATGCAAAGATGTACTAAAAGCAGCTATTAGAACAGGATGCAAATATCAATGCATCCTTAAGTTTTCTGAGGAGTGTTCTTGACAGGTCTAACTCACTGATATGCATAATTTCATTATGCAAGTCTCTTAAGTACTAATGGTGATGTACTTGATATACATAAAATGATTACATATACCATGGCCTATTGGGGGAATTTTGAATTCTGATTTTGTGATTCCTGACTTAGTTTATACATTAACCTTTATAGTACATTAAAGATGTCTTCTCTCTATAGCAGAAGCTTGATATTGTTAACTACATTTAGTGTTTATTTGACCATGGAATGGAGAAATCACTTTTGGTAAAAACAAAAAAATAGTTGAGTTTTTAGATTATATAAATTTATTCAGGAACTGGAAGGGAATGGAAGGTGATTACATAGTAACATGGTGGCTGGTGAAAAGATGGTTAGGTTATGAAATGATGTGTGTATAACCTGAGCCTAGCTATAGAAAGTAAATGAGAAAGGAATCCATCAGAATAATGGGAAGGAGTTCTGAGTATTGAAGTGGCCATGTACATTTGAGAGCATATCGGTTATTTATCTCATAAAGGCTCTACCTATCTCCCAAAATTGTAACAGGCACTGCCAATGAAAGGGTAAATTTCCTTATTATCTTCTTTCCAAGCTATCTTTTAATGAAACTACTTCAAATTTCTACAGTCATACTTCATTTAATTTTATTTAAAACAATCTTTTCTCTCTGAGAGGTAAGGAAAAGTTTACATAGAAAATTTCATGATTATACATTTATAGCCTCCAATTAGTAATTGTAGCTCTCATTGGTAAGGGGAACAAACACTTGGGAAAAAATATTTAACCACCAGATGAGTTGTCAGTTACCTCAGCCTGAGGGGCCAGTCTTTACCTGAACTGATGGGAGCTTATTCTCATAAGGGATATTTTCATGGGAAAATTAGTAAATTATTAAATATCTGATTCATGAATTCCCAGGTAATCTCATTGGCATTCATCATAATAACAAAGGATTTAGTAATTTAGGAGTCATCTCTTCATAGATTTCCTCTCCTATATCTCGGAAGGAATTGAAATATATTACAGTCTTGAGAGCTCTATGGTTTGATGCATTTTCAAAAGTTTAGAAAAGAATGCTAAATCAAATCTTTTCTTCAAACAATAAAAATTCTAAATGGTCTAACAACTCAACTTTTTAAAAAAATAGTTCTCTACTTAATAGGTGTTTTATTATTTTGTCTTAAGAAAGATTATTACTTTTTATGCTGAACCTAATCAATATTAACCAAAATAAGCATTATGTAAAGTAGAACAGAGGTGATTGTATATTAAACTGAGTCTCTAACATAAAGCTTGCTTCTCTTTTCAAGTATACAAATTCAATATATTTTTAGAGGTGTCCTATTTTTAATTTCTTCTGTGCATTTTGACAATGTGTTTCAAGGACCCTCTGTTTGCTGTTAGCCTGTCACTAGCTCCCTTCTCCTTCACTGTCCCTCAGTTCAGAACTGAGAAAAAAAAGGAAAAAGCAAACCTGTCACAAATATGCATAGTCCAGCTAAACAAATTCCCACAACGGTTATCCAAAAATAGACATCACACATATTTTTGACCTGACCAATATGGGAATTTGTTTTGCTTGACTATAAACTTTATATAACATTTTTTATTTAAAAAGTTTTATTTTTTCTAGTTAAGGAGAGAATTAGAAAGGATTTTTTTAAAAAATGAATGATAATAGAAAACATTAAGCTAACAAAAGTAAATTATAAACTGTTTTTTCTAATTCAGTAATTTGAGTTCATCACTCCTCCCCCATTAAGTCATTAATATGCTTTATCTTTGGTTCTCTGGAATCATGGGAGGTTATTGCATTGATTAGAGCTTTTAAATTTTTCAGAATATTTTGTCTTTGCAATGTGGTTATTGTATGCATTTTTCCTTTTTGTTTCCTCATTTTAATATGGTTTAATTCACACAAGTATGCTTAGATTTCTCTGAACTAGAGAAATCTGGAATTGTGCCCAAAGGGCTTTAAAAATGTGTATCCCCTTTGACCCAGCAATACCACATCTAGGACTGTATCCCAAAGAGATTATAGAAGTGGGAGGAGGACCCATATGTACCAAAATATTTATAGCAACTCTTTTTGTGGTGGCAAAGAATTGGAAATTAAGGGGATACCCAACAATTGGGGAATGGCTAAACAAGTTGTGGTATATAAATGTAATGGAATCCCATTGTGCTATAAGAAATGAGGGGCAGACAGACTTCATAATAACCTGGAGAGACTTATATAAAGTGATGCTGAGTGAGGTGAGCAGAACTGTGAGAACTTTGAATATGATTACAGAAACATAGTATGTATGATGACTAACTTTGATAGACTAGGCTCCTCTCAGTGATGCAGGGTTATAAGACAACTCCAAAAGTCTCATGATGAAAAAGGATATCCACATCCAGAGAAAGAGCTACAGTCTGAATGCACATTGCAGCAAACTACTTGCTCTCTCTCTTTTTGTTTTGTTTCCTTTCTCTCATTGTTCACTCCATATCGTTACAATTCTTCTTTACAACTTGACTAATGTTTAGTGTGAAGATATTTGTAGATCCTATGTTTGCATGGCACCATGGGGTAGGAGGAGGAGAAAGTTTGAAACTCAAGGGATTGTGGAACTGAATGTTGTAAACTAAAAGTAAATAAATAAATTAAGAAAAATAATTCTCTGAAATATATGTATATATGTATATATACATATATGTATATATACGTATATACATATGTATATATGTATATATGTGTATATATACGTATATACATATGTGTATATATACACATATGTATATACATATATTTCAGTGATATATATATATATACATATATTTTCAATATATATATATATTGCTTTTTGGAGGGCAATTGGGGTTAAGTGACTTGCCCAAGGTCACATGGCTATTTGTGTGTGTGTGTGTTAAGTTGAAATGTTATTTTTGTCACTTTTTATGGAATAGTATTCACAAACCATTATTTGTTCAGCCATTGCTCAATTAATGAACATCCTTTATCTTCTATATATATTTGTTATAGAAAGAGCTGATTATAATATATATATATATAATTATCAATAAAATTTTTGTTGTTATCAGAAGATACAGGCACAGCATCATTAGATCAAAGAGTATGCAGTTTAGCGATTTTTCAAAAAATATAAAACATATGAATTGCTTTTTACTATAGGCCATCATATTATCTACAGAAAGCAATCTTTTGCTTCAGTTTTTTTTTCTATCCTTATTCCCTGGATGTCTTTTTTCTTCTTCTCATATTGCTATGTCTAGAATATCTAGAATTATTTCAAAGAAGCTTTGTGATAAGGGCTAAACTTCTATTTAGGTCTGAACTTATTTGAAAGGTCATTATAGTTAGTGTTGGCCTTTCTTTTTATGTAGATACCAGTTAACATGTTAAAAAAGGTATCTATTTTGTGTTTTTTACTTGGATGTTTAAAAACAGAAATAGATTTTGGATTATCTTAAAATCTTTCATCAATGCGACACTTTTTTTTTCAAAAATGGCTAGACCATTTAACAATTCCAACAGTACTCTATTGCAGTGCATAGTTTCCCAAAGCTCATCAAAAATACTTGTATTTTCCTTTCTTCTATGTCAATTTTATCGATGTCAGTAAAACCAGAGTTATATTCATTTTAATTTGTCTAATTACTAGAAATGTGAAGCATATCTTTTAGTATGATCATACACACACATGTGTGCACACACATGTGTTAGATTGTTTTCCTTTGAAAACTGTCTGTGCAAATACATTGACTCTATTTGGGATGGATCTTGTTCTTACATATTTGGCTCAGTTCCTATTGTAATTTGAATATGACTTTTATCAGGGAAATTTTCTGCAAAGATTTTTCCATTTGTTTCCCTTCTAATATTGATTTAGTTGTATTCATTTCTATAAAGTTGTTTATATAAACAGAATTATCCATTTTATCAGATGTGATCATCTTTATCACATATTTGGCCATAAACTCTTTTCATAGTCCACATTCAAATGGATATTTTCTTTCTTGCTCCTCTGGTGTGTTTTTGATGTGAGTTATTTTTTTTTTTATGTTGAAGGCTTGTATTCATTTGGAGACTTTGGTGGTATATTGCTTGAGGTGTTTATATATACCTCATTTCTTCCAGACTGGTTTTTGGTTTTCTCAGATTTGCTTTAAGTAAATAATTAGACTTTATCACAAATAACTGGGTTTGTGTAATACTACGCTACTATGTGATTTGCTTCTGTTTCTTGATATATCTATTTTTAACAAGTACATCATTTTAATAATAATAAAAACTTTGCTAAAATTTTTAAATTTTTTTCTTGTTTGTTTTTAGGTCTTGTAGATAGGTCCTCATTGTTGGTTGTCATTCAGTCTTTTCAGTCATCCCTCACTCTTTGTGACCTTGTTTGGGACTTTCTTGGCAAAGATGCTTTGCCATTTCTATTTTATAGATGAAGTAACTGAGGTAAACAAAACTAAATGACTTGCCCAGAATCATGTAGGCAGTAGTTATTTGCAACCAGATTTGATCTCAGTAAGATGAGTCTTCCCAACTCTGGTTATGACATTCTATCCACTGAACCACTTAACTGTTACTGTAGGCCATCATGTGATCTACAGAAAACAGTCTTGTTTAATTTTTTTCTTATGCTTGTTCACTGGATGTTTTTTCTTCTCATATTGCTATGTCTAGCATATCTAGAATTATTTTAAGTAAAATTGTTGATAAGGGTAAAAGTTCTTTTTATTTCTGAACTTATTTGAAAAGTCACTACAGTTAGTGTTAGTCCTTGTTTTTATGTAGATATCACTTAACATATTAAAAAAGTATCTTTCCTTGTTTTCTATTTGGATGTTGAAAAACAGAAATAGATTTTGGATTATCAGAATCTTTCACCAAGTAATCTATTGATAAACTTGCTAAATTTATAAATTTCCTAATATGATCTATTAAGTTTATAATTAAACTTATAAATATAATTCAATAATAATCAATAGTCTTTAAAATATATTAAATACTTATTATGTGCTAGGCTCTGAGATAAGCACTAGGAATACAAAGAAAGGCATAGGATTGTTCTTACACTTCAAGTACTCACACTTCAGTGAGGGAGAATAACATACAAAATAAGCTGAATAGTAGGTGGTAGAGAGGGAACATGATCGTTATCTGACTCTCAGGCATGATGAAGTCCTACAGCTTAGAGTGGGAAATGATCTGAATAAGTTTTAGCATTCATTTCAACTTGCAGAAAAGTGAGTTTCTGGAACTCATGAAATCTAGCAGGTATACAGAAAATGCAAGTATTTAACACTAGTGGTATCTAGGAAAAGTAATAGAATTCCATTTTATTTTCCTTCTCCTTTTCCATTTATCTTGTACCAAATCACAGATGTTCATACCTCCCTTCTTTCCCTTTGTCCTCCCTTTTTAACTGTGTGTAAAACCAAGCAGGAGCAGCTCTCCAGAGGACTGCTGCTGTGAATAGCTTTTTGGTTCTGATCACATACTATAGAGAACTCTCTATTTATTCAGCAATAAACTAAGGCAAAACATTCACAGAAACCAAAGTACAGCATTCACAAAGATATAACATAACAACTTATCACTAAAGTGGCCACATAATTTTAAGCTAAATATATCATTCAATAAGTCCTTGACTCAATCATTCTTAAGGAGCAATCTTCCTTAAGGGACACAAAGTACAAAGGTCAAAGTTGTTCCCCTCCTAGGTGACATTGTCTTAATCTCTCAGTCAAAAAGTCTTCTTCCTTCTTGATTGGAGATTAGTTTCCAATTATCCCTAACTCAATCATCCTTAAGGGGTACAAGGTACAAAATACAAAATTCTCCCACCCCTAGGCCACAGTAAATCATGATCTTCTCAGTCAGCACTAAACACTCAAGGAGAGGTCTTTTCATCTTGACTTGAGGCTGGCTCTCAGATTCCATGTTTCCTCTTTCATGGGTCCAGCTCTTGCCTGAATATACCCAACTATCACCTGGATGCACAGGCAGGTAGCTCTCATCTCCTTGTCCAGCTCCTCATCCAGTGCCTTGTCTAGTTCCTTGTCCAGTTCCCATTCCATATTGAAGTTCACAGTGTCTAGTCCACCTCAAGTCCTTTGCCATTTCTGTTTCTGGGAAGACAAAGCTTAATGGAGCCAAAACAACATTCATACACATTGCCAGTACCATCAATTCACTATCTACCTGTAAAATCAACACAGACCCACAAACAAGGTCCGAGACTCAACACAAATTGTCAGTATAGTCCCAGGAACTCTGAAACCCTCCTCCAGGCCTTCTCTAAACGACAACAAGAAAACCCTCTTTCAGGGCTTCCAGTAAGGTCCCAGGGCTTTTGTACAAAGTATCACAAACACAAATCAAGACAGACAGAGTGCCAGGCACCACACATTTTCCCCTTTTCAGCTCTGCTCTCTCCCAGCTTGTGCTTCTGCTTTTATATGGTCATTAGCTCCTCCCTGTTCCACCCACGTCTTATATGATTCCTGTTCCTGTCTTTGGCAAGTCCCTCCCACTGTAGGTTTCACAAGTTCTGTTTCTTAACAAAGACTTGATATAATTATGGGCAAGGTTCAACTGAAACAAGGTGCTAAGTTCTTGTTTGCTTACCATTACAGTATCACTTTCTGATATCTAATGTGGATTCATTAAAGTAACTCTTTTGTTTAACTATCTCATATATCCCTCTCTATTTCCTTCTCTATTTAGTTCCCTCTAATTTTTTTTCTATTTATTACTTAAATAAAATGAGCATATATACAAGCTCTTTGTGCTTACAGGTGAGAGTGGTTTCAGATTTCATTTGTTTCATTCATTTAAAAATGATTCTCAAAAGATAACTACTCCCTCTTCCCCTTTTATCCATAATTTTATACTCTTCATTTTATGAATCTTTATTATGTGAAAAAAAAATGTGATCTTTCCTCTTTTCCCTGTTCTCACCCCTGGTATATTATATCTTTTCTATTTCTTCTTAAGGACCATCAAAACAGAGTTTAACAATCCCTATGCCCTCAACCTATCTTGTTTAACTATCTCTAGGACCTTTAAAAATGTTACTATTCTGAGAGGCACCTATTTCTTCTACCTCATTGTACTGTTAATGATTCATCATGATCTAATCCCTTTCAACTGATATATAAAATGGAGGAATTGAACTACGTTTTTGTAATTCAATTCTGACTAAATAATAGGCATAGCAGTTCATATTGTAGAGAGTTAGCAAGGAGGACTTGTGTTTCAGTCTCATCTTAAACACAAACTGACCATGTGACACTGAGCAAAGTATATTAAACTCTCAGTGCCACAAGAAAGTCTTGATATATTGCAGTGAAGGTATCCAACTTCTTAGAACTGCAGGCATTATGGCTTAGAAGTAATGTGTAATAGATGTAGAAAAACATTAGTTGGTTTTCATTTTTTGACAAATATATAAACCTATTTTGGAAGTTGACTGTAAACATTAAGAAATATTAATAAGTATTTAAATATAGTTATTCTTACTAGAAAGAAACAAAGTCAGAAATTGTATTATATTTACTGCTTTAATTGATATGAATGATTGTTTTATATTATGTAGTCTCTGGTATAGAAATTCCTTCCACAAAAAGAGGCCATGATTTGTATATAACTTAGAGTCTTAAAGTTTTAATTGATATTCAGAGATCTTAAGTGACTTAGCTGGGATCATATACTAGTTATTATCAGAGATGGAATTTGAGACCATGTCTTTTTCAACCCAAGTTAAACTCTTTAAAAAAAAATTCATGGGGCTGCTAGGTGGTACAGTGAGTAAGAGTGCCATGCTGGGGGGGCGGAGCCAAGACTTCGGAATAGAAACAGCTCATCCTAGCCACTCTGCCCCCAGATTCCCCCCAAACTATGTAAAAGGGGACTCTGAACAACGTCTGGAGCCCCAGCACCCACAGAACAACACAGAGAAGCTAACCTCCCATGGAGGACAGCCCAGCAGCCCTGCAGAAAGGACCAGCACAGCTCTCTGGGAGCAGGCAGCGGGTAGCACGTGGGGAGCCGAGCCGAGCTGAGCCAAGCAGAGCCCAGGCCCATGTGAGCCGAGGTTTTAGCCCCAGGGCGGCAGGGCCAACAGCTGGCTGGAGAGACCCCAGAGCACCAGCAGCTGTGGCGACTCCAGAATTATCAACATAGACATGCCTAGGACAAAGTAAGAGGTTAGTGTCCTATGGATTTTGGGACCAGTATTTGGGGAATGCGTTGGCTTCCTCCTCTGGGGGCTAGAAGCCACTGAGGAGACACTACATTTTGTAGTTTTCAGAGGCAGCTCATGGCCTGCAAACTGTAGGGAGATCCAGCGATCAGTCTTGGGGGGTAATCGCTCTTGCTTTAACCTCCCTGGATCTTGATTGTGATCTAGGGTGGAAGTCGTGGGTAGGTTTACAGCTTGCCAGAAACGGAAGTTGCCCCCCACACGTTCGGGGGCCCCCCACATGTTCAGGACGAAAATTCCTCTATCTGGCCTTAAAGCCATAGTGTGGCAACAAGCCCAAAAGTCAAGTAATTAAGTGGCAACATGCCAAGGCAAAGGAAACAGAAAAATGCAAACCTAGACTCCTATTTTGGGGGCATAGAGCAGGAAAAGGACTGTGAGGTCAGAAGTCCTGCTCCAAAAGACCCAGGAGAAACCATGAGCAGGTTGCAGGCCATAGAGGACCTTAAGAAGGACTTTAAAAATCAAATAAGAGAAGTGGAGGAAAAATTGGAAAGAGAAATGAGAAGGACGCAGGAAAAGTATGAAATGAGGGTCAACAGCCTGACTGAGGAAAACAACACCTTAAAAAATAGACTAACTCAAATGGCAAAGGAGGCCCAAAAGGGCAATGAGGAGAAGAATGCCTTAAAAAGTCGAATTTGCCAGATGGAAAAAGAATCTCAAAAGTTCACTGAGGAGATTCATTCCTTCAGAGTTAGACTGGAGCAAATGGAAGCTAATGACTTTATGAGAAATCAAGATGCTGTTAAGCAGATCCAAACAAATGAAAGATTAGAAGGCAATGTGAAATATCTCATGGGAAAAACCACTGACCTGGAAAATAGATCCAGGAGAGACAATTTAAAAATTATTGGACTACCTGAAAGCCATGATCAAAGAAAGAACCTAGAAATCACCCTTCAAGAAATTCTCAAGGAAAATTGCCCTGATGTTTTAGATCCAGAGGGCAAAATAGAGGTTGAAAGAATCCACCGATCACCTCCTGAAAAAGATCCCAAAAAGAAAACTCCCAGGAATATTATAGCCAGGTTCCAGAATCGCCAGATCAAGGAGAAAATACTCCAAGCAGCCAGGAAGAAACAATTTCAATATTGTGGAAACACAATCAGAATAGCCCAGGACCTGGCAGCTTCTACACTGAGGGATCGAAGGGCATGGAATATGATATTCCAGAGGGCAAAAGAACTGGGAATGAGCCCAAGGGTCACCTATCCAGCAAAACTGAGTATTTTGTTTCAGGGGAAAATATGGTCATTCAGTGGAATAGGGGACTTTCAAGCATTCTTGAGGAAAAAACCAGAATTGAATAGAAAATTTGACATCCAGACACAAGAAGCAAGAGATACCTGGAAGGTAATCAGGGAAAAGAAATCAAAAGGAACTTATCAAAGTTGAACTATTTACATTCCTATATGGAAAAGCAATAACTGTGAGTGATGATATCTTTCTCACTATGAAAATAATGGAAGAAGGGGGTGTGGTCATATGAATACATATGTGAATGTGTGTGTGTATGGTTACAATTATATATGGATAGAGGGCATAGGTTGAATTTGTTGGGAAGGGAGAATACTCAAAGGATGAAATTATGAGGTGAGAGAGGAAAGTGGCAAGAGGAGATGGGGAGAGACAGGGTAGGGTAAACTATCTCATGTAGAAAGAAGCAAGGGGAAGTGGTTGCAAGGGAGGAGGAGAATAGGAAAACAAAAAGGCAAAACCACATTCTCATTGAATTTGGTTCAGGGAGAGAATGACATACATACTAAATGGGATATCTCAACCTGCAGCAGAATAGGGGGAAGGGGGATGAGAGGAGGGATGATGGATGGGAGGGCATCCTTGGGGGGAGGGGAGGTTGGAAGTACCCACTATAGAAGAGGGACAGGATCATGTAGGGAATGGACCAGGTGGGGGGTGGGATGAGTGGGAGGGAATTATAAGCAGCCTTGTACAATATATCTACTATGATAATGTTTTGCATAGCTAGACATGTACAACATATACTGAATTACTTATCTCCCCAGAGGGAATGGGTGACAAGGGAGGAAGGAAATGTTTCAAATATATATAAATACTATTATTAATAAGAGTGCCGGCCCTGGAGTCGGGAGGATCCGGGATCAGTTCCAGTCTCAGACATAGCACCCACACAAAAATAACTGTCCGTCTAACCTTGAGCAAGTTACTTAACCCCAATTGCTTTAAAAAATTCATTTATTTTTAATTTTCAACATTCATTTCCACAAGATTTTGATTTACATTTTCTCTTCCCATCTTTCCCCTACCCCACCCCAAATTAGTAATCCAAAAGACTTCCCCTTTTCCCAATCTCTTCTGTCTTATATTTTCCCCCATTATCCCCCCCGCCAACTTTCTAGTAGGGCAAGATGGTTTTCTATACCCCAGTGCCTGTTTATCTTATTTCCAAGTTGCATGTAAAAAAACAAAAAAAAAACAAAACATTTTTTTCAAACATTTGCTTTTAAAACTTTGAGTTCCAGATTTTTCCTTCTGCCCTACTCACCCACCCCCAATGGGAAGATAAGGAATTTAATATAGGTTGTACATGTGTTGTTACCCAAATCATTTCTATAGTAGTTATATGGTGAAAGATTAACTCTATTTCCCTCCATCCTATCCTGCCCCCCACTTTTTCTATTTTCTCCTTTTACCCTATCCCTTTTCAAAAATGTTTGCTTCTAACTACCCTCTCCCCCAATCTGCCCTCCCTTCTATCATCCCCTTTCTTAAGCCCTAATCCCTATTTTCCTGTAGAGTAAGATATCCAATTGTGTGTGTGTGTTATTCTCTCCTTAAGCCAAATTCAATGAGAGTAAGGGTGTTCCATTCTCTTTCACCTTCCTGCTGTTCCCCTCCATTGTAACAGTTTTCTCTTGCCTCTTTTATATGAGATAATTTCCCCTAATCTATCTCTCTCTTTCTCCTTCTCCCAATAAATTCCTCTCTTACCTCTTAATTTTATTTTTTAGATATTATCCCTTCATATTCAAGTCATACTGTGCCCTCTATCTATGATACATGAACAAACATATGCCCACACTCACATATATATTTATATACATATACACCCTCCAATACATATATATATATATGTATATGTATATTCACATACATATATGTTCCCTTCAACTATCTTCATACTGAGGAAAGTGTCATGAGTTACAATTATTGTTTTTCCATGTAGAAATGTAAATAGTTCAACTTTAATAAGTTCCTTATGATTTATTTTTCCTGTTTACCTTGTCATGCTTCTCTTGCTTTTTGTATTTGAAAATCAAACTTTCTGTTCAGCTCTGGCTTTTTCATCAAGCATGCTTGAAAATCCTCTATTTCTTTGAATGACCATATTTTCCCCTGTAGCATTTTACTCAGTTTTGCTGGGTAGTTGATTCTTGGATTTAGTCTTGGCTCCTTTGACCTTTGGAATATCATATTCCAAGGCCTGTGATCCATTAATGTAGAAGCTATTAGGTCTTGTTTTATCCTGATTGTGTTTCCACAATACTCAAATTGTTCCTTTCTGACTGCTTGCAGTATTTTCTCCTTGATCTTGGGAACTGGAATTTGGCTCTAATATCCCGAGAGATTTTCTTTTTGGGATCTTTTTCAAGAGGCTATCAATGTATTCTTTCCATTTCTATTGTGCCCTCTGGTTCTAGAATATCAGGGCAATTTTGCTTGAGAATTTCTTGCAAGATAGTGTCTAGGCTCTCTTGTTTTATCATGGCTTTTGGGTAGTCCAATAATTTTTAAATGGTATCTCCTGAATTTTCCAGGTCAGTGGTTTTTCCAATGAGATAATTCACATTACCTTCTACTTTTTCATTTGTTTGGATCTGTTTTCTTTTATCTTGATTTCTCATAAAGTCATTAGCTTCCATTTACTACAGTCTAATTTTGAAGGATTTACTTTCTTCATTGAGTTTTGATATCCCATTTCCATCTGGGAAATTAGGCTTTTCAAGGCATTCTTCTCACTGGCTTTTTGGGCCTCTTTTGCCATTTGAGTTAGTATATTTTTAAGGTATTATTTTCTTCAGCATACTTTTGGATCTCCTTTAGCAGACTGTTGACTTGCTTTTCCTGAATTTCTTGATCATTCTCATTTCTCTTCCCAATTTTTCCTCCACTTCTTTTACTTGATTTCCAAAATCTTTCTTGAGTTCCCCTATGACCTGTAAGCAGTTCATATTTTTCTTGGAGGGTTTTGATGCAGGAGTTCTGACTTTGCTGTTTTCCTTCGACTACATGGATTTATCCTTTTTGTCCTCAAAAAAGGATTCTGTGGTATGTTTTTGCTTCCTCTGCATACTCATTTTGCCTGTCAATGACTTGATATTTCAGCTCTTTGCCATGGTAGAATCCTGCTTCTAGAATGGAGAGAGCTCTGTCTCAAATAGTTGGGATTTTTGCAGCTGCCAGAGATATTAGATGGGTATCCTCTCTACAATCCCCACATGCCCTTTCCATTGGCCACACACCCCAGGACCACCACCCAAGACTGTGATCCAGATCCAAACAGGTTAAAGCAAAAGCAATTACCCTCTGAATTGCCACTTGGTCCCCCTACATCTGTAGACCAGTAGCTCCTGAGGCAGCCACACCAAGGTGGCTGTACAGCTGCTGCACCTCTGCTGCTTCATGCCCTTGGGGAAGGGTCTGCACCATGATCTTCCATTCCCTCCTGTTCCAACAGAGTTCCACACTGACCATTTACTTTGTCTTTGTCATTTATTGTTTGAGAAGTCTGGAAACCACCACAGCTACTGATGTTTCACTCTCTTGAAGTCTGCTAAGGCTGCTGCTGGTTGGAGCTGCCCTGGGGCCAGAGCCAAGTGCCTCACACAGAGCTGTGCTCCACTCCCAGATCCATACAGTAGGCACTTACTGTCAGCATGCTGGGCTCTGCCTTCAGCTGGAGATCTGTTTCTCTCTGTCACTTTGTGGGTTCTGTAGTTCTAAAGTTTGTTTAGAGTCATTTTTATTACACATATTGGAAGTGATTGGAACAGGGCTCATGCCAAGTTTTGCTTCTACTCCACCATTCCCCCCCCGCAAGTTAAACTTTTCATGCACTGTACTAAGCTATGCAAATATTCAAATGGATTCATGATTTCATATATAAATTTATTTTCTCCAATGATATAGACTATAACCCATCCATGTTTTCTTATCCCATATAACTATTATCCATAGTTTCCATAAGGCCACCACAAAGATTTCAGGCAGTAGACTGGGTTTGTTACTGTTCTCATCACATTTCAAGGATACCAGTGAACAATTAATTTTAGCCATTGACTTTCCCTCCCTGTAGCTACATAAACAGCCTACTTACCAACTTTTTTGTTTTCCTCATCAATATTTTTGTGACATCTCTTCACCTTTCCTCCTTTGTAAATATGATGTCTAGACTCTTTTTTTTTCATCATGACTTCCAGGTAGTTCAAAATCCTTAATTTATCTCTCCTGTGTTTTCTAGATTAGTTGTTGGTTTTTTTTTTTCCAATGGGACATCACATTTTATTTTATTTTTCATTCTTTTAACTTTGTTTTGTTCTTGTTGGAGCTTCTTGGTATCTCAGAGACTCCTTAGTTTCCACTTACCCAAATCTTATTTCTTGAAAATAATTTTCCTCAGTGGATTTTGCATCTCTTTTTCCATTTGGCCAGTCCTGCTTTTGAAGTAGTCCTTTACTTCAATAAATTGTACCCCACTTTTTTTGTTTATTTGGTCAGTTGTGCTTGCTACAGAGTTCTTGGCTTTTTTCCAGTTAATTTTTATGCCTCTTTTACCATTTGGTCAATTCTTGGCCAGTGTTTTCTCTAGTATTTTTGTGCCTCTTTTGCCATGCTGCTAATTCTCTTTTCAGAATTTTCTTGCGCCACTCTCTTATTTTTTTTTTTTAATTTTCCCTCTATCACTCTTTTCTCTTCTTTCCCCCTAGGGATTCTTGTACTTTTGTCCAGTTTTTATTATTTTTTACTTTGTGACTTTGCTTGTAAATACATTTATTTGCCGTCTTCTTCTAAGTTTGTGTCTTGATCTTCCCTATTACCATAGTGGCTTTTTATGATGAGGTTCTTTTCTTATTGTTGTTGTTTGCTCATTTTCTAGTCTATTTCCTGAATTTGAACTTTATATTAAATTGGGCTTTGTCCCTAGAATGGGAAATGACACACTAAGTTTCAGAATTTTTTATCCACATTGATGTTTTCAGAGCTAGTTCTGACAAGTATGTAAATTTTCAGTGCTTCCAGGGTTGTATGATCAAAGGAGGGGTGTAGTCAATGTTCTTTCTGATTCTACTCTGGTTTCTACCTATGCATCCTTGCAATTTCAAGTACTAGTCCTCCTCTTGACCCTAGAATTGTAAGTGGGTCCATACTTTCCTGTACTCACAAGAGCTGGGGCTCTTCTTTGCTGTGGAATTGTGGCCAGGGCACCTGCTTCCTTGTGACCATGACTATTGTTGTTCTTCTCCACCC
The DNA here is from genome assembly GCA_011680675.1 of Gymnobelideus leadbeateri. Lineage (NCBI taxonomy): Eukaryota > Metazoa > Chordata > Mammalia > Diprotodontia > Petauridae > Gymnobelideus > Gymnobelideus leadbeateri. The sequence continues at coordinate 199,797 of WOXC01004542.1, forward strand.
TATAACTGTGATATGGAACTGTGTAATAGTGTTCTGAACCCAGTATCCAGGGTCCTATGTTATTTCTTTCTGACAAGTTATCTGACTCCCTTATCATCTTTGGACTGAATGATTCTGAAGTTGCTGTTGCTACTATTGCAGCTGCCTCCAAGGCCTGCCTCTGGTATTAGAGCTGAATGAAACTTGGCTTCAGCCTTGTGTGACCACAATGTCACAGATTTTTCTTACTGACCTCCTATGTTGTCTTGGGCTAGGGGGGAAAAAAAGAAAAAAAAAAGATCTTACCCTGATATTATGATGACTCTGCTGCCCCAAATTTCAGTTTAATGTGCTATGTTAGAGTCATTTGGAGGAGATTATTGGGTAAGTTTGTCTGGGTTGCTGCCTTTATCCCACAATCTTGGATTCCCCTAGATTACTGAATTCATATGCTATGTAGCATCAAATTTTATTTTAATAATCAGGGAAAAATTGATATTGGTTTGTGATTCATTACCAAATCAACTATCTTTATATAATCAAACTGTTGATTTTTTCAAAACCAAAGATAAAAAATTAAACAGATTTAGAAGAAAAATAATAAGCAAGAAAATATATGATATGCAATTATAACTACTCCATATGGCCCTATTTACATATGTTAAGGCTAAAAAATTGGAAATGGATAAAGTTACATATATATGAACACATATCACATGCTGAGTCGTACTTTGGCTTGGAATTCTTTCACACAATCATATCAATATTTTATGGAAGATAATGATTATGCTCTTAGGTAGTATTGTCAATGTTAAAGATATATCTCCCTCCCACACATTCATCTTGCTACTATATCCTCCATTTTAAACCATGGGAGATTCAGAAGTCTGGGAGGATCTAAGCTATATAATTCTGTACTGCTTTGAAACATGCATTGTTACCTTAAAGTAATCCATTTTCTTCTTTCCCTTCTTTCCCCTGTTTTCCACCTCTTGTTCTGAGAACAGTAATAGAATCAAAATTGCCTCTGGAAAGTGTCTATTAATGACTTTTATATCTCTTTTGCTAGCCTGGCCAAACCCTCTGATCTTACATAGTAACCAATGGTAAATAGAATAAGAATATAATTAATGATTTTTCATTCGTAACCTGGACAGATTGCTGGGGTAATATTTCATTCTTTTCTGCTTACTTGTAAGGTCTGAATTTACCTTACTCTGATCCTCTATGGTTTTACACACTTCAAATATTTTAAATATATTTCTAAATATATATCAACATATATACATAATTAGAGGAATTAAAAACATGACGATTTTTTATTAGAAAATTAAAAAGACAACAAAACCAAATCAGGTTGAGAGATTGAAATCTATTTTAGATTTTTTTATCTTTACTTAGAGACCTTTAACTCTTATATCTCTCAAGCAATTTCATACATAGTCTTTCATTTATGGACATGCTGAAGTCTTATACAAAAGTAGATTTCTCAGGAAGATTTACTTAGATTTTCAAAGTTACCAAAAATTAAAAGTATAGCAAAATTTTAGAAAGAATTATGAATGGTCACAATGTACATGTTGAAAAAAAATGCATTCCTTCTATAAACTGAGAGGTAAAAGTTTAAAGCTGCTTAAAAAATGTTGAAATCTTTATACTTATTTGACAAAGTGTGATATCTGAATTCTCTGTTACCATTCTTGAAGATGAGGAAATCCATCATAAAAACAGAAAGGGAATATTCATTAAAATGTTTCTTACTGGAAGCACATTTTCACATATTCTTTGCATAAAAAGAACAATCTTAGCTATAAATATATTCTATAAAAATAGTGCTTATAATTGCTCTTCTGAAAGTTGGGCAGATCCTCAATTAGTTATTCAAAAAGGTCAAAACCTTTTCATTTGTAATCTTAGGCTAGATGGTTACTTTTAGTGGCCATTTACTGAGCATTTTAAAATCATGCTTATCTAACTAAATTGGCTTATTTGAATTTCCTGTATTCTTATTTGACAATAAAGCTACTAGGAACATGAATTATATTTCTGATTTATTTGCCTGCTGTAGATAAATATCCTAGTATCACTTATTCTCTCAAAGTCAATAGTTTCCAATTTACATATCATGGAGTCTTCTTATACAAAGGGATTCATAAATGTGAGAAATTAACTTTAATTATAGCATGAAAATGATTGAATCTTTAATGGGGAGGATAAAATTAGATTCAATTCAAATAACTAGAATAAAATACCTGATGATAGGATCCTGTACTATATTTCTTTAAAATAAAGTAACCAGAGGCTTATTTCTATATGAGAAATCAGGATGTGTTTTCAATCTTATTTTCAGATCAAATCTAGAGATGGTTTATATTCAGCTCTATGTGGGCAGAAGAAAAATAAATGGTTAATCCCTAGAGATCAGTTTCAGTCCTGTTATTTTAATATGCTTTGGAAAGTTAGAAATCTTTATCATTTGCTAAGATATAGAGATTCAAAAAGTTCTGTATTGTCCCTAAGTAAAATGACTTAGAATGGGTATGTAATGGTGCTATTTCTTATCTCACTGTAGGCTTTGAAAAAGGTATCTCTGAGCAGATGAAATGGCTTAACATTGCTCAAAACTTGTCAAAGATGCTAATCTAAATCCTGGGGAAAACCATTTTGACAGATTACTAATACACAGACTGAAGAGAATTTAGTTAAAAAGAAATCTTATCAGACATCACAAAATAGATCTTAGGCTATTTGGATTCCCTAACAACATAACAGAAACCATAGTAGCAGAACTGTTCAAAACACTTCAATGGAACACTTCCTATTAGGATGACTGGAAAATCTATACTGCCAGCTCTCCATTTGCATTTCCTTTCTGTACACTCATACTTGGGCGTTACACTCTCACTTTAAGTGTATCTAGGGCAATTTCTCCAAAGATATTTTCAAAGTTTCTCCTTTCTTTTACAGAATAAGAGATAAAAACAAACAAACAAACAAACAAATATGACTTAGATCATCCTCAAAGAGCCTACAGTCTAATGGGGGAATAAGGTAGAAAAAAAAGTATAATAATCACATGCAATATTATATCATGAGTGCATTATAGAATGAAAAAGCAACACACTCTGTGAGGCCTCAAGAGAACTTCTAAGCAGTGGGGCTATCCAAGTCTACAAGGGGTAGGTGAAATGGGAGTGCAGTTTTAGAGATAGATAAATGCTCAAGAGGTGGATATAAAGAAGGAAAGGAGGCATAGTGAACAGCCTGAACAAAGGAGTGAGTATTTGAGAGGGCAATGTGTTTTCTAGGAGACTCTTGTTGTAGGGGTGCTAGGTGGTGCAGTGGATGAACTTCTGGACCTGAAAACAGGTAGACTATTTCTGAATTCAAAATCTACCCTTAGACACATGTTAGCTTTATGACCATGGGCAAGTCACTTAACATTGTTTACCTAAATTTCCTCCTCTGTAAAATGAGCTAGAGAAGGAAATGACAGACTACTCCAATATTTTTGCTAAGAAAAGGAAGGAAAGGAGACATAGTAAATATCCTGAACAAAGAAATGGTGATGTAGTAAGATGTGTTTTCAAAGAGATAGAGAGTTGTTTAATTCAGCTAGATTGTAGAATGTATTTTGAGAGTAATTTTTTAAATAAAACTGGAAAGTTGGGGAAAGGAGAACTGGGTTATATAGGATAATAAATGGTAGAAACCACTTTTTTAACTTTTCTGAGATTAAAATTATTTTTTTGTGAAGAAGTGGAGGAGCCAGGATTTGAACTCTGGCTTTCTGATTAAATTTCCATTGCTTTTAGTGTGAACCATATAGCACCTCCTCAAGTCCTACTGTCCTGCCTCATTGCAATGAGAAAGTGACCAGGAATTCCTGGAATACTCTCGAGAGTATTCTGGAATACTTCTCCAGAAGGTCCTGCAAAGGCTTTCCAATATGAGCCTGGTTCTTCAATGTTCATTGTCTCTTCCTTAGGACTAGACTAAGTTCAGAAGTTATCCTTAAGGTGACATTTTTTTTCCTTTTCTGCTACAGCTACGCAAAAAAGATGATTAATCCCCACACTTCTAAAATGATCCAAGTCTATATGTACTGAAATATTGAAATAATAATGTGTTCTCATGGGATTTCTCAAGATTCTTAAGGGAGAGTTATGATCATTTTTTTTCTTCATTTTAAACAAATGCTTTATTAACTTCTGTTTTACATCATTCATTTCCGCCAGATTTTGAGTTACAGTCATTTCCCCCCCATTATTCCCCTACCCAACCTCCCAGAACAGTAATCCCACAAGATATCGCTTCCTCCAATCTGCTCTCTCCCATACCTTCTCCCATACCCCCATCGACTTTTCCATTAGAGGAAGGTGAATCTTTGTGTCCCAATGCCTGCACATCTTATCTCCCTATTACAAGCAAAAGAGTATTAATAATGGTATTTATATATATTTGAAACATTTAATGTTACGACCTCAAATTTCAGATCCATTTCCTTCCTTCCTTGTCACCCATTCCCTCTTGGGAGATAAGTAATTCAGTATATGTTGTACATGTCTAGCTATGCAAAACACTATCATAGTAGATATATTGTACAAGGCTGCTTATAATTCCCTCCCACTCATCCCACCCCCCACCTGGTCCATTCCCTACATGATCCTGTCCCTCTTTTATAGTGGGTACTTCCAACCTCCCCTCACCCCAAGGATGCCCTCCCATCTATCATCCCTCCTCCCACCCCCCTTCCCCCTATCCTGCTGCAGGTTGAGATATCCCATTTAGTAGGCATGTCATTTTCTCCCTGAAACAAATTCAGTTTGAATGTGGTTTTGCCTTTTTAGCCTTCCTTATTCTCCCCCTCTCTTGCAACCACTTTCCCTTGCTTCTTCTGCATGGGATAGTTTACACTACCCTGTCTCTCCCCATCTCCTCTTGCCACTTTCCTCTCTCACCTCATAATTTCATCCCTTGAGTATTCTCCCTTCCCAACAAATTCAACCTATGCCCTCTATCCATATATAACTGTAACCATATACACACACATTCACATATGTATTCATATGACCACACCCCCTTCTTCCATTATTTTCATAGTGAGAAAGATATCATCAGTCACAGTTATTGCTTTTCCATATAGGAATGTAAATAGTTCAACTTTGATAAGTTCCTTTTGATTTCTTTTCCCGGATTACCTTCTCAGGCATCTCTTCCTTCTTGTGTCTGGATGTCAAATTTTCTATTCAATTCTGGTTTTTTCCTCAAGAATGCTTGAAAGTCCTCTATTCCACTGAATGACCATATTTTCCCCTGAAACAAAATACTCAGTTTTGCTGGGTAGGTGACCCTTGGTTCATTCCCAGTTCTTTTGCCCTCTGGAATATCATATTCCATGCCCTTCGATCCCTCAGTGTAGAAGCTGCCAGGTCCTGGGCTATTCTGATTGTGTTTCCACAATATTGAAATTGTTTCTTCCTGGCTGCTTGTAGTATTTTCTCCTTGATCTGGGGATTCTGGAACCTGGCTATAATATTCCTGGGAGTTTTCTTTTTGGGATCTTTTTCAGGAGGTGATCTGTGGATTCTTTCAACCTCTATTTTGCCCTCTGGATCTAAAACATCAGGGCAGTTTTCCTTGAGAATTTCTTGAAGGGTGATTTCTAGGTTCTTTCCTTGATCATGGCTTTCAGGTAGTCCAATAATTTTTAAATTGTCTCTCCTGGATCTATTTTCCAGGTCAGTGGTTTTTCCCATGAGATATTTCACATTGCCTTCTAATCTTTCATTTGTTTGGATCTGCTTAACAGCATCTTGATTTCTCATAAAGTCATTAGCTTCCATTTGCTCCAGTCTAACTCTGAAGGAATGAATCTCCTCAGTGAACTTTTGAGATTCTTTTTCCATCTGGCAAATTCGACTTTTTAAGGCATTCTTCTCCTCATTGCCCTTTTGGGCCTCCTTTGCCATTTGAGTTAGTCTATTTTTTAAGGTGTTGTTTTCCTCAGTCAGGCTGTTGACCCTCATTTCATACTTTTCCTGCGTCCTTCTCATTTCTCTTTCCAATTTTTCCTCCACTTCTCTTATTTGATTTTTAAAGTCCTTCTTAAGGTCCTCTATGGCCTGCAACCCGCTCATGTTTTCCCCTGGGGCTTTTGGAGCAGGACTTCTGACCTCACAGTCCTTTTCCTGCTCTATGCCCCCAAAATAGGAGTCTAGGTTTGCATTTTTCTGTTTCCTTTGCCTTGGCATGTTGCCACTTAATTACTTGACTTTTGGGCTTGTTGCCACACTATGGCCTTAAGGCCAGATAGAGGAATTTTCGTCCTGAACATGTGGGGCGCCCCCGAACGTGTGGGGGGCAACTTCCGTTTCTGGCAAGCTGTAAACCCACCCACGACTTCCACCCTAGATCACAATCAAGATCCAGGGAGGTTAAAGCAAGAGCGCTTACCCCCCAAGACTGATCTCTGGATCTCCCTACAAATTTGCAGGCTGGGAGCGGGAGCTGCCTCTGAAAACTACAAAATGGCATGTCTCCTCAACGGCTTCTAGCCCCCAGGGGAGGGAGCCGACGCATTCCCTAATTCCAGTCCCAAAGTCCATAGGACACTAACCTCTTACTTTGTCCCAGGCAAGTCTATGTTGATAATTCTGGAGTCGCCACAGCTCCTGGTGTTCTGGGGTTCCTCCAGCCGGCTGCTGGCCCTGCCGCCCTGGGGCTAAAACCTCGGCTCATGCGGACCTGGGCTCAGATCGGCTCGGCTCCTGCGCTCTCCGCGCTGCACGCTGCCAGGTCCCAGACCACTGTGATGGTCTTTCCTGCAGGGCTGCTGGGCTGTCCTCAGCGGGAGTTTAGCTTCTTTGTGTCTTTCTGTGGGTGCTGGGGCTCCAGAAGTTGTTCAGAGTCCCCTTTTACATCATTTGGGGGGAATGTGGGGGCAGAGTGGCTTGGATGAGCTGTTTCTACTCCGCCATCTTCTATGATCATTTGTTTATCATTAAGTTCATATATTTGAGACCAACAGTCTGAAACTAATGAGAGACAAGGAAAGTTTAAGGCTACCTAAGTCTTTCCAACTCCCACAGGGCCAGGAGAGTTGCTTTAAAATGAGAAGAAAGCTCAACAAAAATAGTGAAGAGCTTTCAATTTACCTTTTCTGTTCATAAGAACAACAATCATGCACTTATATTGAATCTAGAAAAGCACTGAGTTGGTGGCACAAAAGCCCCTGTATGAGCATATTTCTTCATTTTCCATGTTGTTGCAGTGATTTGTGTATTCAGACTCTAATAATGTGAATGGCATGAAGTATAAGTGATTCCACATTGCTGAATGCCTTTATAAGAGTTCACTACGAAGAAATTACTTCTTTAGCATAAATGTATTGTTACTGCTTAAATGAGGAGAGCAGCCCCCACTTGGCACACACAGTACTTTCTTCAGGGGCCTGGTAGCACATTAGGCAAAGACATTGCCAGAAAAAAAAATGATTCTATTATATACCACCAAATGCCATCCATACTAAAGCATTCCTCCTGAGCCACACTGTTATAAAATGAACATGCTGGAAAAGCACATTAGGGGGCATTTCAGATAAATATATTTATAAAGTATAAATATAAAAATATAATTGTATTTATCTCTGCACTGTAATGTGTTCATAGTAAATACAGATGAAGGATCTAAGCATTTTGATTAGTGCTTACTGTGGTCTAATGGAGCACCCGATCTTGCTACTACTATCCTTCATCCTAAAGCTGTTCCTTCTTTGCAGAAAGCTTTTGTGAAATATGTGACAAATAGTAATCATATTATATTACATGTATTTCCCATTATCAGCTGAAAGTGATTAAAATTATAATGCTGTTGGGAAATTACACTCATTCTAAGATGTTCAGCTCTGATCATTTTTAATATGATTTCTGACAATTAAAAGACATAATTATGGAGTTGGACATTTTACTTTTTTGTGAATTCTTTGTATAATTCTAATATATATGAAGTCTCCAGAAAGTCTACATAGTGTGGTAACCTGACTTTGGTGTCCACATTAATGGTCATAACTGATAGAGGTTGGTCTGTTCATTCCTCAAGCTGTATTGGGTATAAAAATAAATAAGGACAACATGGTAAGGTAGAATCAGAATTGACCTAAATAAGAAAGACTTGCCTCCTGCTTCTGACACATACTAGCTTCGTCATCTCTGGCCTAGTCTCTTAACCTTGGAATGTCAAATACAGCTGTCTAAGACTATAATTTACAGATAGTTAATGCATCAGCCTGGAAGGAAGGAAATCATTACACCAGAAATTCCCCAAAACATAAAGTCATAGAAGTATACCAAAAGGAGGACAGCAACTTAAAATGGTAGGAGATTTTTTTCCCCATTCTTTTTTTTTTTTTTTTTGCATTTTGGAGGGCAACTGAGGTTGACTTGCCCAGGGTCACACGGCTAGATTTTGTGTTAAGTGTCTGAAACTGGATTTGAACTCAGGTCCTGCTGACTCCAGGGCCGGTGCTCTATTCACTGTGCCACCTAGCCACCCACCCACCCATTCTTTTTTTTAAGGCATTCTGTCTTTGAATGGAGGGGATTCTCAAATTATCAAAAAGTACTTAAGGTATCTATCAATCAAAGAACTGAAAGAATAATGTTATAACCACACTATGAGAAATATCACTTCCCCCATAACCTGGCTCTTAGGTATAGAGCTGGATGTTGTCTCATAGACTACCTGTTTCAGCTTTTTAGATGAAAAAACCTGAGGCACAAGAGGCAAAGGAAAATCCTGAAGGACACACAATTAACAAGCATCACAGGTGGGGTTTCATGCCAGGCCTTCTAACTCCAGAACTAGTGCTGTTTTTCTTGATGCCATGCTTTTGCACTTTCCACACTTCTGAAATATAAGGAGCTGAAGCCTCGATCTAATATCCATAATCTTGCTCATTTTAATGTTCCCCATTAGAAGTACCAATGTCCTTTAAGGTCTGTCCTATGTTTGAAATTCTGCAAGCAGCTAATATCAGATAACCACTAGCAGTTTCCAAATTGAAAAGAGCTGGTGGTACAGTGGATAGATCACTAAGACTGGATTCAGTAAATCCTGAGCTCAAATCCAACCTCAGACACTTAGTTGTTCTGCACTAGATTCTGGGCAAGTCACTTGCCTTTTTTTTTTGCCTCAGGTCCTCAGGTTTAAATAGCACCTACCTTCCAGAATTCTTGAGAGGATCAAATAAGATAATATTTTTTAAAGTACTTAGCAGAGTACCTGGCTTATAATAAGCACTATATAGATGTTTATCCCTTTCCCTTCTCTTCCTGGGTCCATCACATAATTTTCCACTGGTCTCTTAACCCCCAACAACTCATGAAGTTGAGAATCTATTGATGGTAAGCAGTTGCTAGGAAGTTGTGAATCTTGGCAAAACTAAGGCCAGACTATATTTGCAAACAAATGCCAAATATTGCAAAGTTCAGTGTATGTGATACCATCTCCTCTTGTTCCAGGAAATTGCTACCCATTCAAGAAGTTTGCCCAGGTGAAAGTGTCTAAGAATTTTGCATTACATTCATGTAGTAAGAGGGCCTCCTTTCCCATCTCCCAAAGGGAAAAAAAGTAAAATAAAGATTTGTTTGTAAAGCTACAGAGTATAGAAGAGGCAGGTAGTGTGTGTGTGTGTGTGTGTGTGTGTGTGTGTGTGTGTGTGTGTGTTGGGGGGGAGGGGGAGTCAGAACTAGGAAGACCTGAGTTCAAGGTTTGCCTCTAGCACACAGCATCTGTATAACCCTGGTCAAGTCACTTTAACTCTTAATGATCTAAATAACTCTCACAAGTGTTCTTAACTTGGGATCCTGGAGTTTGCTCCTTTACTTCCTTCCTAAAATGTAATATAATTAACAGAACAAAATACTCCAGGTATGGCCATGCTAGGGAAGAGTCAATATGTCTGAGTTTACATGCCTTTGAGTGATGCTTTCATTTACTTTGTAGTTCTTGTATATGCTTTGTTTTGTTCTATTTTCTCCTGGTTCTGTTTATTCAACTCTGCAGCAGTTCATATATGTCTTTCCATATTTTCTGGATCCTCCATATTAGCAATTTCTTAAAAATACAGTAATATGCCATTGAATTTGCATGCCACAATTTTTAAACATTATCCAATAGATGTGGATCCATCTTCACATTCAGTTTTTTGTTCTTCCAGAAATTGGTTACTATACATAATGTGGTGTTTATGATACCTTTACTTCCGTATTGCCCTCTCTATGAATATGTTCAGTAGTATACTTGCTGGGTCAAAGGAAATGAAAAAAAATAATCTTTTCTCTCATAATAGGTAATTTTCCAGAATGATTAGACCAATTCATTTCTCTACCAACAATGTATTTGTATTCATGTGCCGCTACAACTTTGATTCTTCCTAGAATTTCTTATTTTAACAGTTTTATGGGTATGATGTATTCTGGTTTCTTTTTCTAATTTACTTTAAAAGTATTGTATTGGTATGTTTTGTTTTCACATTGCTATCACTTCCCAGAATATCCTCCCCTCCCTACTCATAGAGTCATTCCTTACAATAATTAATAAAACATGTAGGAGAGAAGCAATTAAAAAAAAAAAACTAACCAACACTTTGTTTGATATTTCACACTCAAATTCTTCTGCCACTGCAAAGAATGGGGCAGGAAATACCTTTTTATTATCTCTTGTGTAGGGCTAGTCTTTTAAAACTCATTAAAACTTCTAAGCATTCAGTTATTTTAATTTGCATTGACTTTGTTGTGATCACTGTGTATATTTTCTTCCAGGATCTTTTGAAATCACTTTGTATCAGTTTATATGTTTCTCTTACACTTTATGTATTGAGTAAATGAATAAATAAATAAATCAACAAGAAAAAGTAGCAATAAGAGTTTTCTGTGTGAAAAGCAATATACTAAGTGTTGGGGATACAAGAAGAAAAATGAAAGCATTTCATTGGACTGGAAGCAGAGTTCATGGTCTGGAGGTAGGGGACATAATTACATCTTTATATTTTCTTTTCCATCACACACATGTATGTATGTATACATGTATATATTAACAATAATGGCCATTTTTGAAAAAAAAAAGTTTTCCCCTTTATTTCAAGCAACTAAGCAAATTAAGCAAAGAGAATTAAGCAACTAAGAGAAATATAGTGGAAGCATTAGCGCAATATAATCCCCCCTCCCCCAATTCCAGGTCCATCTAAATAAAATTAATTGTTTTTTGAGCATAAATTAGGCAATATTATAGCATTTATATTTCATTCTGACCAGGGTGTTTTTGTTTTTTTTTTCTCTGTAGTTTGGTGTAACTGATTGTCTTTCCTCATGAATTTGAATGATCCTTCAGATTTTTGTTACTTTCTCACAAGGGAAAATAAAATCTGCTTCAGTCTCTCTAAGAGTCATTGAAGTGTTCTCCTTAAGTCATATAAATTATAACATTTCCTAAGAGTAATAATCATTCTTCATATTTTCCCAAGTTTATTTTTTAGTTTTCAACATTCAGTTCCACAGGATTTTGAGTTAGAAATTTTCTCTCCATCTATCCCCTACTCCCACCCCAAGATAGCGAATCTATTGAATGCCCCTTCCCTCATTATGTTCTCTCTTATATTTTCCCCCAGCTATCTAGTAGGGTAAGATGGATTTCAATAACACAGAGGCTATATATTTTATTTCCCAGTTGCATGTAAAAATAATATTTTTACATTTTATTTGAAAACTTTGATTTCCAGATTCTTTCCCTTCTTCCCTCCTCACCCAACCCCATTAGGAAGACAATTCAATATAGGTTGCATATGTATAGTTATGCAAAACTTTTCCATAGTAGTTATATTGTAAAAGACTAACTATATTTCCCTCCATCCTATCCCACCCCCCACTTATTCTATTTTCTCCTTTAAGCCTTTCTCTTTTCAAAAGTGTTTGCTTCTAACTACCCTCTACCCCCAATCTGCCCTCCCTTCTATTACCCTCCCTTTACCCCCTTCCCTCTTCCTTTTCTGTAAGGTAAGTTACCCAATTGAGTGTGTGTCTTATTATCTCCTTAAGCCAAATTCAATGAGACTGAAGTTGACTCATTCTTTTTTACCTTCCTGCTCTTCCCCTCCATTGAGACAGTTTTCTCTTGCTTCTTTTATATGAGATAATTTACCCTAATCTATCTCTCCTTTTCTCCTTCTCTCAATAAGTTCCTCTCTCACCTCTTAATTTTATATTTTAGATATCATACCTTCATATTCAACTGATCCTGTGCCCTCTGTCTAAGAATACATTTACACACACATACACACACTTACATATACATTTACACACACATACAACCTCCTATACATACATATATGTATGTATGCATGCATGTATATATATACATATACATATATATATATATATATATATATATTTCCTTCAACTATATCATTCTGAGAAAAGTCTAATGAGACACAATTATAGTTTTTGTATGTAGGAATGTAAATAGTTCAACTTTAATAAGTCCCTTTTGATTTATTTTTCCTGTTTGCCTTCTCATGCTTCTCTGGCTTCTCGTATTTGAAAGTCAAAATTTCTGTCCAGCTATGCTTTTTTCATCAAGAATGCTTGAAAGTCCTCTATTTCATTGAGTGACCATATTTTCCCCTGAAGCATTATACTCAGTTTTGGTGGGTGGGTGATTTTTGGTTTTAATACTAGCTCCTTTGTGTTCCAGAATATCATATTCCAAGACCTTTGTTCTGTCTAATGTAGAAGCTGCTGGATTTTATGATATCCTGGTTATGTTTCCACAATATTCAAATTGTGTCTTCCTGAATGCTTGCAGTATTTTTTCCTTGACCTGGGAACTCTGGAATTTGGCTACAATATTCCGAGTTTTCTTTTTAGTATCTTTTTCAAGAGGTGATTGGTGAATTCTTGCAATTTCTATTTTGCCCTCTGGTTCTAGAAAATCTAAGAAATCTTGCTGAGAATTTCTTAAAGGATGATTTCTAGGCTCTTTTTTGACCCTGACTTTCAGGTGGTCCAATCATTTTAAAATTCTCTCTCCTGGATCTATTTTTCCGGGTCAGTGGTTTTTCCAATGAGGTGTTTCACATTGCCTTCTCATTTTTCATCTGTTTGAATTTATTTTGTAGTATCTTGATTTCTCATAAAGTCATTAGCTTCCATTTGCTCCAATCTAGCTTTGAAGGAATTGTTTTCTTCACTGAGTTTTTGAAATTCCTTCTCCATCTGGGCAATTTATCTTTTAAAGGCATTCTTCTCCTCATTGACTATTTGGGCCTCTTTTGCCATTTGTTAGTCTCTTTTTTAAGGTGTTATTTTCTTCAGTCAGGCTGTTGATTCTCTTTTCATGATTTTCTTGCATCATTCTCATTTCACTTCCCAACTTTTCTTCTACTTTTCTTACTTGATTTTCAAAATCCTTCTTGAGCTCCTCCATGGCCTACAACCAGTTTTATTTTTCTTGGAAGCATTTGATGCGGGAGTTTTGAATTTTTTGTCTTCTTCTGTTTCCATGTTTTGATCCTTTTTATCCCCCCCAAAAGATTGTATGGTCTGATTTTGCTTCATCTGTTTGTTCTTCCCAGAAAATTACTTAAATTTTGAAATCTTTGCCATGGTAGAACTGTGCTTCCAGAGTAGAAAGAGCTATTTCTCAAATTGCTGGAGTTTTCATAGCTGTGTCAGAGCTGTTGTCAGAGCTATGAGGAGGATGCCCTCTCTACAATCACCGCAAGCTCTGGAACACTGGAATTCCTTACCCCAGAACCACCACCCAAGACTGTGACCCAGATCCAAGCAGGTCAAAGCAAGAGCAACTACACTCTGAATGATCACCTGGTCCCTCTATGATCTGCAGGCCAGGAGCTCCAGAGGCAGCCACTGAGCATCAGCTATAACTGCCACCTTCTTCCACTTCTTACCCTTGGGGCAGGGGCCAGACTGTGCTCTTCTCTCACTCATTTCCAACAGAGTTATTGACCTTTTACTTTCTCTTTGGTGTTTGTGGATTGAGAAGTCTGGAAACCACCACAGTTGCTGATGATTCATTCTCCTGAAGTTTGCTCCCAGTAATAACCATTCTTCTACTCCTCCATCTTGGCTCCATGCTCCCCTACCCCCCATCTAGTAACAACCATTCTTAGAAACCATAAATTAATTACCCGCCACCCTTAGCTTTTAGTCTGACTCCCTGGAAGAATGTTTACTATTTTTTACTCTCAGGCTTCTAGTTGTAACATTGAGTTTCACCAACGTTTTCTAATGTAAGCACTTGAGCTTCCTTCTGGTATACTCTCCATATGTTATCAACCAATATCTTTAGCTGTTTCTTTGTAAAGGCAACATACTGAGCTGGTACAGAAAAACAGTGACACACAATAATCCTCCTGAAAGTCATCTGATTTAATTCAGTGATCAAAAATATTTTAATCTGCTCAAACTAAGTGCTTGATGTATTTGTATTTAGTTTACATTTTTGATTCAATATTACAATACAGATATCTAGGCTTAACATATTAATTGAGGTGGGAGTATGGAACATTTACTTTACACCTGTATAACACAGAATATAATACTAGACTGGCAGATTAAAAAAATAAAAAAAAAACCTCAATCCAATTTCATCTAGTCACAATCAAATGTTCTGAGTTAGCCTAGTGTTATATACAGATTATGCATTCAAGATCAATGCTATTAAAAAATGAAATCTTTGATGGAGGAGCCAAGAGGGCAGCATCAAAGCTGGAAGACTTCCTGCAGTCCCCCCACAGCCACCTCAAATACCTATAAAAATGACACAGAGAGACAAACTTCCCGCTGAAGACAGCCCAGCAGACTTGCAGGAAGTGTAGATCACAGAAACATGGGAGGAGAACCCAGCCCCACATGAGTCTTCAGTTTTAGCTTTAGGGTAGCCCAGCCAGCCACCAGCTGGACAGACTCCGGAACAGTGGATCACCAGCAGCTGTGGTGGTTGCCAGAATTATCAACCCATAAATGCCAAAGACAAAGTGAGAAGTCAGTGGACATTGGGAACAGGAGGTCCAGGAGTGTGGTCTGGGCTCTGTCCCCAGAGGGAAAATTGGCTGAGGTGCCATGGCTGCACAGCTGCAGCCATATGGCTGCTTCAGAACTCCTGGTCTGCAGCTTGTAGGGGGACCAACCAACAAGACTGAGGGGTAATCTCTCTTGTTTTAATCTGTTTGGATCTGGATTGCTATCTAAAGTGGAGGTCCTGGAGCGTGAGACCATTGTGCCAGAGCCAGTTGAGGATCATGAGAGGGCACCCAATTAATAAATCCAGCAGCTGATAAAAGCCCAGTGATCTGGGACAAAGTTCTCTTCTCTGGTAGCAGAGTTCTATAGTAGCAAAAAGCTCAAAAGTCAAGTAATTGAGTGGCAACATAAGCAAGCAAAGCAAGCACAGTAAAATGACTTTGGACTACATTTTAGGGGGCAAAAGTATCAAAGCATGGAATAGGAGGAAGTTAACGAAGTCAGAAATTCCTATACCAAAAGCTTCCAAGAAAAATATGAACTCATTACAGGCCATAGAGGAGTTTAAGAAAGATTTTGAAAACCAAGTAAGAGAAGTGGAGGAAAAATTGGGAAGAAAAATGAGAAAGATGCAAGAAAATCATGAAAAGATAGACAACAACCTGACTGAATAAAAAATCGACTAACTCAAATGGCAAAAAGAGCCTCAAAAAGCAAATGAGAAGAATGCCTAAAAAATCCAAATTTGCCAGATGGAAACCGAATCTCCAAAGCTCACTGAAGAAAATAATTCCTTCAAAATTAGATTGGAGAAAATGGAAGTTGTGCCTTTATGAGAAATCAAGATACTATTAAACAGATCCAAAAGAAGGAAAAAAAAAGCAATGTGAAATATCTCATTGGAAAAACCACTGACCTGGAAAATAGATCCAGGAGAGATAATTTAAAAATTATTGGACTACCTGAAAGCCATTATCAAAAAAAGAAGCTAGAAATCATCCTACAAAAAATTCTTAAGGAAAATTGCCCTGATGTTTTAGAACCAGAGGTCAAAATAGAGGTTGAAAGAATCCACCAATCACCTCCTGAAAAGATCCCCAAAAGAAAACTCCTAGGAATATTATAACCAGGATCTTGAGTTCCTAGATCCAGGAGAAAATATTAAAAGCAGCCAAGAAGAAATAGCGTGAATATTGTGGAAATACAATCAAAATAACCCAGGATCTGGCAGCTTCTACACTGAGGGATCAAAGGGCTTGGAATATGATATTCTGGAGGTCAAAAGATCTGGGATGAAAACCTAGAATCACCTACCCAGCAAAAAGTGAGCATCATGTTTCAGGGGAAAATATCATCATTTAATGAAATAGAGGACTTTCAAACATTTTTGGTGAAAAAAAGTGTTGAAAAGAAAATTTGACATTCAGATAAAAGAAGCAAGAGAAGTATGAGAAGGTAAACAAGGAAGAGAAATCATAACGAACTTATCAAAGTTGAACTATTCACATTCCCACATGAAAAACAATATTTTTAACTTATGAAACTTTTCTCAGTATGAGAATAACTGAAGGGAATATAAATGTGTGAGTATGTGTGTGTACATATATATATGTACACACACATATACACACGTACGCCTATACATACTTATATGTACATATGTGTACGTACATACATATATGTGTATGTACATGCACATACATGCATATGTCTTTATAGGAGGGTATATGGGTATATGAATACATATGTGATTGTGTGTATATATGTATACAGGTATACATAGAGAGCACAGGACCAGTTGAATAGGAAGGGATGATATTTAAAAGGTCAAATTGAGAGGTGAGAGAGGAATGTAATGAGAGGAGATGGAGAGAGACAGAATGGGGTAAATTATCCCATACAGAAGAGGCAAGGGAAAACTGTTACAATGGAGGCGGAGAACAGGGACACAAAAGGGAATTAGTCAACCTTATTCTCATTGAATTTGGCTTAGGGAGGGAATGACATATAAACTAAATAGGAGAGCTTGCCCTACAGGAGAGTAGTGGGGAAAGGGATGAGACGGGGGATGATGGAGGGAAGGGCAGTTTGGTGGGGAGGGAAGTTGGAAGCACACACTTTTGAACACAGCCAGGGTCAAAGTAGAGAATAGAACAATTATGGGGTGCAATAGGATGGAGGGAAATATAGTCAATCTTTTACAATATATCCATTATGAAAATACGTTTTGTACCTACACATGTACAACCTATATTGAATTGCTTATCTTCCCAGTAAGGGTGGGTGACAAAGGAGGAAGGGATAGAATCTGGAATCCAGAGTTTTAAAATCAAATGTTTTATATATATGCAACTGGGAAATAAGATATACAGGCATTGGGGTATAGATATTCATCTTGCCCTACTGGAAAGTCAGAAGTGGGAAGGGGGAGGATATAGGAGAGAACAGATTGGAGGAGGGGCTATTCAGTGGGATTGCTATTTTGAGGTGGTTGATAGGGGAAAGATGGGGAGAAAATTTGTGACTCAAAATCTTGTGTAAATGAATGATGTAAAATAAACATAAAATTTAATTTTTAAAAAAGGACGTATTATAAAAAAGCAACAATGCCATAGACGTCCAGAGAGAGAACTTGAACTCTGAGTGCAAATAATTTAAGTATATTTTCCTTGAATCTTTCCTTTGTTTTGTAATAAGACTAATATGGAAATGTATTTTACATTATTTCACATATATAATTGATATATCATTTGCCTTCTCAATAGGTTGAAGGAGAATAGGAGGGAGGGAGAGAATATGGAAAACAAAAATTAAAAAGGAAGAATGAATAAATGAAGAATGAGTCTTTTGGCATTGTCTTAAATTATTGTACTGAAATAAAGTAGTCAAATCTTTCACATTTGATCATTATTTTTAAAAAATTGCTGTTAGTATATAAAAAAATATCCCCTCCATTAGACTTTGAAGTTCTTGAGAGCAGGGGCTATCTTTTGCTATTGCAACCCTAGTACATAATAGGCACCTAATAAAACTTTTTTTTTACTCACTGTTCTTCTTTTTAATTAATTTTTCATCTTTGATAGAATTCTCTTATAAATTATTTGGGTCAGAGGCTTTAAAACCTTGATCGTTCATTTATGATTTATTTTATTTCTTTTTCTGAAGTTTTACTTTTTTTTTACTTTCATTTTTAAAATCAGTTTGAGTATTTTAAAATTTTTTTCCTGTTCTTTTTCCTTTTTTTTCAAATGCTTTAACTTCTGTTTTACATCATTCATTTCCACCAGATTTTGAGTTACAAATTTTCTCCCCGTTTTTCCCCTTCCCACGTCCCAAAAATAACAGTCCCACAAGATATCCCCTCTTCCAATCTGCTCTCTCCCATATTTTTCCCCATACCCTCTTCAACTTTTCCAGTAGGGCATGGTGGATCTCTAAACCCCGGTGCCTGTATATCTTATTTCCCAATTACATGTAAAATAGTATTAATACTAGTATATTTAAATATTTGGCTTTAAAACTTTGAATTCCAGATTCATTCCCTTCCTCTCTTGTCACCCATCCTTACTGGGAAGATAAACAGTTCAATATAGGTTGTACATGTGTAGCTATGCAAAACATTACCATAGTGGATATATTATAAAAGACTGTTTATATTTCCCTCCTTCCTCTCCCACCCCTATTCTCTATTTTGGTCCTGTCCTTTTTCAAAAGTCGGTGTTTCCAACTTCCCTTCCCCCCAGCCTGCTCGCCCTTCCATCTTCCCCCTCTCATCCACTTCTCCCTTACACTCCTGTAGGTTGAGATACCCTGTTTAATGTGTATGTCCAAATTCAATGAGCCAAATTCAATGCGAATAAGGTTGAGCCCTTTTGCCTTCCTGTTCTTCCCCTACATGATAATCATTTTCTCTTGACTCTTTTGCACGAGATAGTTTACCCCATTTTGTCTCTGCATTTCATCTCATTACATTCCTCCTCACCTCTTAATTTCACCTTTTAAGTATCATCCCTTCTTATTAAATTGGTCCTGTGCCCTCTATTTATGTATACCTGTTAACATATATACACAATTGACATATGTATTCATAAGCATTCTATTCCCTTCAACTATTTTCATACTTAGAAAAGTTTTGTCAGTTACAATTATCATTTTTCCATGTAGGAATGTAAATAGTTCAACTTTGATAAGTTCCTTATGATTTCTTTTCCCTGTTTATCTTCTCATGCTTCTCTTGCTTCTTATATCTGAATGTCAAATTTTCTATTCAACTCTGGATTTTTCTTCAGGAATACTTGAAAGTCCTCTATTCCACTGAATGATGATATTTATCTCTGAAATATACTCAGTTTTTCTGGGTAAGAGATTCTTGGTTTTAATCCCAGCTCCTTTGACCTCCAGAATATCACATTCCAGGCCCTTTGATCCCTCAGTGTTGAAGCTGCCAGATCCTCTGCTATCCTGATTGTGTTTTCATAATATTCAAATTGTTTCTTCCTGGCTACTTGTAATATTCTCTCCTTGATCTGGGAATTTTGGAACCTGGATATAATATTCTTAGGAGTTTTCTTTTGGGGATCTTTTTCAGTAGGGGATCAGTGGATTCTTTCAACCTCTATTTTGCCCTCTGCTTCTAAAACATCAGGGCAGTTTTCCTTGAGAATTTCTTGAAGGATGATTTCTAGGTTCTTTCTTTGATCATGGCTTTCAGGTAGTCCAATAATTTTTAAATTTTCTCTCCTGGATCTATTTTCCAGGTCAGTGGCTTTTCCCATGAGATTTTTCACATTACCTTCTATTCTTTCATCTGTTTGGATCTGTTTAACAGCATCTTGATTTCTCATAATGTCACTAGCTTCCATTTGCTCCAATTTAATTCTGAAGGAATAATTCTCCTCAGTGAGCTTTTGAGATTTTGTTTTTCCATCTGGCAAATTTGGCTTTTTAAGGCATTAGTCTCCTCATTTCCTTTTTGAGCCTCTTTTGTCATTTGAGTTAATCTATTTTTAAGGTGTTATTTTCCTCAGTCAGGCTGTTGACTCTCATTTCAAAATTTCCTTGCATTGTTCTCATTTCTCTTCCCAATTTTTTCTCCACTTGTCTTATCTGCTTCTTAAGGTCCTTTATGGGTTGTAACCAGCTCGTATTGTCTTTTGAAGCTTTTGGTGCAAGAATTCTGATTTCATTGTCTTCCTCCTATTCCATGCTTTGATCCTTTTTTCCCCAAAATAGGAATCTAACGTTGGAATCTTCTCTTTGCTTTGCTTCTTTTGCCTGGGCATGTTGCCACTCAATTACTTGACTTTTGGGCTTTTTGCCACTGTAGGACTCTGCTACCAGCCAGGGGAGCTTCCATCCTAAATGCTGAAGTTTTCTCAGCTACTGGAGGTATTAATTGGATACCCACTCTGAAGCCTTTACATGCTCTGGCAAGCTGTTCGCACACCCTAAGATCTCCACCCTAGACCACAATCCAGATCCAAGAAGTTTAAAGCAAGAGCGATTGCTCCCCAGACTGGTCACTTGGTCCCCTTACATTCTGCAGGCCAGGAGCTGAAGCTGCAACATGGTTCTGGCTGCCCCTGAGACATCTCAGCAGCTTCTTGCCAAGGGGAAAAGAGGCCAATGCACTCCCCACTAGTGGGTCCCAAAGTCCATATTGCACTGACTTCTCACTTTGTCCTTAGCATCTATGTGTTGAAAATTCTGGAAATGGCCACAGCTGCTGGTGTTCTGAAGTCCCTCCAGCCAGCTGCTGGTCAGGCCTGCCCTTGGTCTAAAACCTCTGCCTCACAAGGGGCTGGGGTTGGCAAACAGAGCACTGTGCTAGTCAATTCCTGCTGGGCTGTCACGCTGTCCTCAGCTGGAGGTTAACTTCTTTGTGTCATTTTCTGGGTTCTGTAGCTCCAAAGTTTGTTCACAGCTGCCTTTTACATAAATTGGGGAAGGTGGGAGCCGGACCTGAGAAGTCTTGTTTCTACTCCACCATCTTGACTCTGCCTCCTCAATTTGAGGATTTTGTATTTTCTAGATAATCTTTTTAATTGTGTTCATTTTTTGCTTACATACAAGTATATATGGTGGGGGGGTTTGATATTTCTTAATTCCTTTTTATTCTCTCTTTAATTTCTAATATGGTATATTAGAAACTTCAGAAAAACTATATTTCAATTAAAGATACAATTCTTTAAGTTCTAAAAGATGCATTACAATAAAAAGTGATATATTAATCTTGTTGCAGTACAGAATACAAAAACTTTACACATTACGTACTCAGGATGTGCTTTTTACTTTAATGAATATTTTGGAGAGGGAATAGAAGAGAGGAGAGAGAGAGAGAGAGAGAGAGAGAGAGAGAGAGAGAGAGAGAGGAAAAGAGAGAACACAAGAATACTGAGCTTCAGAAATAACAGATAAAAATCTATTGCTATTAAATAATTTGCATCATTTATTAAGTGAATTGATTGAAAAGCGGTAGGACATATCCTCTGAAGTATCAAATTAAATTTTGACCATTTCCCTTTCTTAGTACATAATGTCATATTATAATTGTTTCATATAATCATTTTCACATATGAGAAAGATTACTTTAACAATATCCACTAGAGCAAAATAATAGGTTATGCTTCCAAATTTTTGTAGTATACTATATTTGGTAATAATATACACACATATATATATATATATATATATACATATACATATATATCATAAAATTGGGGTTCTAGTTGTACACCTGCTACTGATAGATTGTGTGGCCTCGAACAAGTTACTTTCCTTCTGCACCTCAATTTCCCAATCTTTGAAATGAATAAAATGAATAAGAATATAGAAAATATTGTTCTAAATTTTATGTCTTTTAATTTCAGATAATTCAAATGCCCCAATACTTTCTTTGGAAATGTGCTTTATTATATACTCTCCTTGTGTTTTATGAGATGGCTGAAGTTAGGGATAGAGATAAAAATTTTCTATGAAAAGTAGGCTTAGGGTAGTATTTGAGAAGAATTCAGTTTGCTACAACTTAAAACATAAGATCTTTTGTCCACTCATTCTAAGTCATAAGTCTTTAATGCTTTACAAAGCAAAAATGGAGCAAAATTATGAATTTCATTCTTATGGCTGATTAAAATACAAATTGCTGATATGGTCTATTTGTCTCTCAGTCTAGGGGCTCAGAGACAGAGGTTTTGGAAAGCTTCAAGGGATAGATATGGTAACTTGTCCTGAAGGACCTTATAGTTTTAGGTCTGAAATTATACTAAAAAAACTTCTGAAAACACATTCATGCATACTTTACAAGGAATCTTACATGTAAGATTTAGTTTTGTAAGATTTATGCAAAAAACTGTTAAACACCAGGTGATGCCATTCAGCACTGTTTTGATTCCATTCATTGGGAAGTATTAAACATTATGAGCATCTTACATTCATGCTAGTTGCTATATCATTTCAACCCCCTTCTATCTAAGTACTGAAGAAGTGAATGATTTCCTCTGATTTTCTTACAGTGAATGACCTTCTACTCCTTTATTTTTTTTTTGGAAGGTGTAGCAGCAAGCACCCTAGCATGCCTAGGATGGCTGTTAGCACAGGTTCTTTGACCTGCTTTTCTAAAAGAAAGGGGCTAATGATCTTAGTTTAATCAAATATATAGCATTTACCTAGTTCAGGGGAAAAAGTCAGCACTCTGAACTTCATACATAGTTACCAGAGAGAGTAGCATCTACATCTGGGTTTTCTAAGCCAGTGTGATTCAAGAGCTACCTAGAGTCTTATCTGCTCAAATCACACAATTCTTCCCAGAAGTAAGCCCCCAAACAAAATCTCATATCAGATAATATACCGTTACAGAAAGTAACTTTGGGAGTTTCCTACTTTCAAAATTTTCAAAATTGAAATCATCATCTTTAACCCACATGTCCTTCCCTCTCCCTAATGTTATCATGCCTGCCAAATGCTTTATCATTTCTCCAGTCATTCAGGATCATACCAAAGAGTTATCATCCTTAACTATTCACCATTGTCTAATCCCTCCCTCCACCCCATATCCAATCAGTTGCCAGATCCTGTTGATTCTACTTTTGTAATCACTGCTCATACCCCCGTCTCTTCACTATCACTGCTTTCATCATCTCACATCTAGAATATTGCGGTATTTTTTTTTATTGGTTTCCTTATTTCAAGCCTTCCTTCCAGCCCATATCTCATTGAACTATCAAAATGATCTCCCTAAAGAACAAGTCTGACCATATCACATACTCCCTGCAAGAAATAAACCTCAGTGATTCTTATTACCTTCAGAATCCACTATGAAATTTTCTAGGTAGTTTTTAAAGGCTCTAATAACGTAATTTCTTCCTACTTTTCCTTTTATCTTATGTTACTATCCTTCATGTACTGAGCAATCCAATGCCTCTGGCCTTGCCCTTCATTGAACATT
>WOXC01004543.1:0-53050 GCA_011680675.1 Gymnobelideus leadbeateri
TAATGGCAAAGTCGAAGGGGGTATGGGAGAAGACATGGGAGAGAGCAGATTGGATGAGGGGATATCTCATGGGACTGCTATTCTGGGGTGGTGGGTAGGGAAAAATAGGGAAAAATTGTAACTCAAAATCTGGTGGAAATGAATGATGTAAACCAGAAGTTAATAAAGCATTTGTAAAAAAAAAATAAAAAAAATAAATGACTTGGTCCTTAGTTTGTCTATATTTTGCATTCACTTTTTGGTATACACAGTATGCCTTTCTAGTAGAATGTAAGCTCCTTAGAAGCAGATAGCTTTTCATTTTTTGCCTTTGTATCCCCAAACTAAGTGTTTTGCATATTTAAAAAGAATAAAAAACAGACCTCTGATGAGAAAAAAGTAAATGCAGATTAAATATAAAAGCAAATTAGGTGCCATTGTTGTTCAGTCATTTTCAGTCAAGTCCAACACTTCGTGACCCCATCTGGGGTTTTCTTGGCAAAGATATTGGAATGGTTTGCCATTTCCTCATCTAGCTCATTTTACAGAGGAGGAAACTGAGGCAAGAAGGATCACACAGCTAGTAAGTGTCCAAGGCCAGATTTGAAGTCAGAGAGAAGTGTCTTCTTGACTTCAGGCTCGATACCCTATCCACTGAACCTCCTAGGTGATACACAGACACATACATATATATTCACATATTCATACATATAGCTATGTACACACACTATGTATATATATATATATATATATATATATATATATATATACACGTACATATATATGGTTGTTGTCCAAGAGGACAAAATCATCGTCACTATTCTAGAGTTAAGTTTCAATATGTCTAACTGTGCTTGATCAAACTAATACAAGCTCAGAACCCTATACCTCAAGTCAGGTGCAAATAGTCTGTGTGAATATTTGGGGTGTATACTCCAAATTTGTGCGTCCTGCTTGATGATATAATTGATGATTTGAGCTGTCTTAATTCTTCTTTGCTCATGGAGCACAGCACCTTCTCTGATATGGGCATGCCATGCTGTGTGGTCCTGTGCCAGTGTCTCCCATGTCACACAATCAATTCCAAAGTTATTAAGAGAGACCCTGAGAGTATCCTTGTATCACTCCTTCTGACCTTCTGATCACTATGTGGATGCTTGCCCTATGTGAGTTCTCCATAAAATGGTCTTTTTGGCAAGTGTACATTTTGTATTCGAACGTGGCCAGGCCATTGGAGTTGTGCTCTCTGAAGCAGAGTTTGAATGCTTGAAAGTTTAGTTCGAGTAAGGATCTCAGTGTCTGATACCTTATCCTGCCAGGTGATCTTGAGAATCTTCCTAAGACAATTCAAATGGAAGCCATTCAGTTTCCTGGCCTGGCACTGGTAGACTGTCCCAATTTCACAGTCATACAACAATGAGGTCAGCACGACGGCTCTGTAGACCTTCAGTTTGGTAGGCAGTTTAATTACCTCTTCTGTCCTATGCTTTCCTTCAGAGCCTCCTCAACACCGAGTTAAAATCTCAGTGATGGTAAATTCTTCAACTTGAAAAAGCCACAAGCCAAGACCAAAATGGAGGGTATATTGGTGCATGGTTTTCTATTTGCAGACAATTGTACACTCAATGCAGCCTCTGAAGATGGGATGCAATAAAGAATGAATTCTCTGCTGCTTATGCTAATTTTGGCCTCACAATTAACACCAAGAAAACATAGGTGCTCCATCAGCCAACACCAGGCCATCCCTATGTGGAACCATCACTTACAGCAAATGGAGAAGTTTTGAATGTTGTGGATAAGTTCACTTACCATTTTCCAGGTATGTACACATTGAGAATGAGGTTTATGCATGCATTACCAGGGCTAGCTCAGTGTGTGTGTGTGTGTGTGTGTGTGTGTGTGTACATATATATGTATACATATACATATATGCATATATACACATACATAAGTATTTTTTTGGAGAACCTTTGGTTAAACATTTATTAACATGGTACTGCTTGTATGATGTGAAAGTAATTAAATGGCAAAGTCAAGATTTGAATCCAATTCTAACTTCAAATATAACACTTTTTCCTGTGAATGCATTTTCTTTTTCTTTCTTTCTTTTTTTGGAGTGGGGGAAGGCAGGACAATTGGAGTTAAGTGACTTGCCCAAGGTCACATGGATAGTAAATGTCAAGTATCTGAGGTCAGATTTGAACTCAGGTCCTCCTGATTCCAGGGCTGGTGCACTATTCACTGTGCCACCTAGCCACCCCTCTTTTTCTTCTTCTTTAAAATAGACTTTTATTGACATTTTTGTTTTGCCATTACTTAGATTTGCTCCTGTATTCCTCTCTTTCCCCCTCCTTCAAAGAAGACATCTTTTATAAGGAAGAATTTTTTTAAATAAAAAGAAGGAAAGAAGTCAATAAAATCAATCTATATATAGGAGAAAAAAATCTTGCTGAGATATGTGATGCTCTGAACTTGTGAATCTCTCACTTCTCCAAATGAATGGAGTGGAGAAGTGTCTTCTCATCTATTCTTTAGGATGAAACCTGTTTATAATTTCATAGCATTCAATTTTAATTGTTTCGTGGTTGTTGGTCATTGCGTTGACTCCATTGCATATTGCTTTTCTGGCTCTACTGGCTTCGTAAGTCTTTCCGTGTCTCTATGTCATCATTTTATTCATAATTTCTTATTAGCACATTACTATTATATTGCATTAATGTACCTCAGTCTGCTTAGCCATGCACCAACCAATGGGCATCTATTTGTTTGTTGTTCTTGGTTACCATACACAAACACAAAATACTACTAAAAATATTTTGGTGCACATGTACCATTTCATTTTGTCAATGCCTTTCTTGGGATATAACCCTAGCAATGGAATGCTAGTGCCCCACCTCCCCCCCCCCCATTCATTATCTTCCATTTGTCCTGTATATGTCTTATCTATAAACAATAATTTTCAGATTATTTCTCTCATTTGATGTGCTCCTTGAAGGTGTGGGCTGTTTTTCCTTTCTTTGTGTCCCCATCATTTAACACAGAGAGTAAATACATAATAGACACCTAACAAAAGCTTATTGACTTGGGTCAAAGAGTATGGCCATTTTATCCCCTTTATTTACATAATTCCAAATAATTTTCCAGAATACTTGCATTGATTCATATTGCCTTGAATAATACATTAGTGAGCTTATTTTTCCATATTGACTAAGCCTACCTTAAGCATCTCTGCCAATTTTTTTCCCTTTTTGGAGGGCAATTGGGGTTAAGTGACTTGCCCAAGGTCACACAGCTAGTTTTTGTGTTAAGTGTCTGAGGCCAAATTTGAACTCAGGTCCTCCTGACTCCAGGGCTGGTGCTCTATTCACTGTGCCACCTAGCTGCCCCCTATCTCTGCTAATTTTCTACGTGTGAGATGAGACTTCAAGACTGTTTTGATTTGCCTTTCTCTTATTAGTAGTAATTTGGAGCATTCTTTAATCTAGTTGTTAATAGCAATTTTTCCCTTGAGAGCTACTTAGTCATACTCTGTGAACATTTCTTTATTGGAGGATGGCTTTTGTTCTCTTTTATTTCTGGTAGTTATTCATTTATCTTGAATACCAAACTCTTATCAAAGAGAATTGATATAAATATTTTGTCTTTTTATCATGGATTTATTAATTTTATTTGAGCAAAAGCTTTTCAACTTCATTTAATCAAAGTCATTTATTTGATCTTTTGTAATCGTCTCACCTCTTGTTTGGGTAAGCATTCATCACCTATGAGAGTTGTGAAAGGTATATGTCTGCTTTTTTTTATGGTATGATGTTTAATATTTAGGTCAGGTATCTACTTGGAATTTATTGTAGAATATGATGTAAGATGTTTGTCTAAACCTAAATTCTCCCAGACTGGTTTCTAATTTTCCCAGAAGTTATTGCCAAATAGGGAGATCTTTCTTAATTAGTGTTTTCTAGTTTATAGAACACTTGATTATTTAATTCCATTATTTTTAATTCTCCCTTGTCTAACAATAAGTGTTTATTAAATGTCCCAGGTTCTGTGCTAAGTGCTGGGAATATATATACAAACAAAAAGAAAGATAGTCTCTAATATCAAGGAATTAACATTTGATTGTGTGAAGACAATAAAAAACATAAAAGGATGGTGAAAATGTTGGTGGGAAAAGATACTTACTTAAGGTACAGAAAATCCAAAGAGTTTAGAGTGGAAACCAGAGAGAAATGAAGGGATGCCTAGTCTTTTCCATTGGTCTACATTTCTACTTTTGAACCTATGTTAAATGGTTTTGATGCTGCTATTTTCTAATAACTTTGAAGTCTGGAAGTGCTATTCCCCTCATATCTATCCTTTCGCTTTTCATTATTTCCTTTGATATTTTAGATCTGTAAAGTATCCTTTTGATAGTTTGATTGGTATAGTATTATATCTAGAAATTAATTTGTGTATAACTGACGTTTTTATTATATTGACACAGCCCAGCCATGATCAATAAATATTCTTTCAGCTATTGAAGTTGTTCTTTATTCTTTAAGGAGCATTTCACAATTGATACTGATAATCTTTTGAAAACTGACTCCCAAACATTTTTGTATTTTGTATTTTGAATGGATTATTCTTTTCTATGATTACCAGTAGGATTATTATTATTATTGTTATTATATGTTTGATGTTGATTTTTGTGGGTTTATTTGGTAGCCTGAAACTTTGTTGAAACTATTAATTATCTCAATTAGTACCCTTGATTCCTTAGGATTTTCTAAGTAAGCCATCATGTTATAAGGAAATAAAGAGTTTTACCACCTTTTTGCTTATATCTGCACCTTTAATTTCTTTCTCTTGTCTTCTTGAAATTACAAGGGGACATCTTCAAATTATTCCTGTATTTATTAAGAAAATTTCTTGTATATTTACATTGCAGATGAGTCTTGCTTTTGGTTTAAGGTAGATTTTTTTAAAAATCGTATATTTATGTAAAGATCTCTCTGTGCCTAAACATCATAGCCTTTTCTTTTTAGATAAATGAGTCAAAATTTTACTTTTCTAAAGGTTTTTTTCTTCTTTTAGCTATGAAATGGTCAGGTAGTTTTAGATTTTTAAAATATAATAATTTATATTGATTGCTTTCCTTATCTTAAGTCATCTTTGTTCCTTCTTTTCTTCATCTTTTCCTGATTTAGATACTAGTACTATATTTGTCTAATAAAAGGATTTTTAGAGAGTTCTTAATTCCTCAATTTTTGAGAATAATTTTTATAATATGAATATTAATAATCTTTAAAAGTCTGCTTAAACTCTCCTTTAAACCTCTCAGAACCAGGAGTCCTCTCCAACCACTCTCCACTCCCGAGTAATTCTTTTATATTGAATTTTCCTTCTCTGAGATTATATTTAAGATCTCTTTTTGATTTGTTGTTAGCTTGGTTACTCTTATTTTTAAATAATCCTTTATCTCCTTTGTGTTTTATTGACATACAACTCTGCATAGTTGACTATTGTAATTATTTTTATTCTGATTTTGCTATAATGTAAATCCCTGTTTATATTTTATTATATTGGTTTGTTTTTCTTTCCTTTAAAAAAAAAAACAAACAGATTGACTAATGGCCTATCAGTTTGTACTTTCCAAAGTATAAACCTCCAATTTTGATTGTCAGTTCTAGTCTTTTTGTTTTCTAATTTATTTATCTTCTAATTTTCAACATTTTTTCCTTTGTGCTTATTTTGGCTTCTAGTTTTTTTTTTTTAATGCATATTTAGTCCATTAATACTCTCTGTTTTATTAATGTTGTTTTTGGGCATATGATTTTTCTTTTCAGTACTGTTGTAGCCCAGAAATGTTGGTATCTTGTCTAATTGTCATTGCCTTTCACATTTTTATCAATAATTTCTACTATTTGTTCTTTAACCCACTGCTTATTTAAATTTTCTTTATTAAGTCTTCATTTAAGTTCTTACTTTGGTTTGTTGTGTTTGGTATTTCTACTTTTTACATTTATTTGCAATTTCTTTGTGCTCTAATTCATAGTTAATTTTTATAAAAGGGCTACATGATGCTGAGAAATATGTATGTAATTTAGTGGATCTGTTATAAAGGTGTCCTATATCTTTTAGCTAATTTCCTAAACAATTTGTTCAAGTTTATTTCCCTTTTGTTAAGCATTCTATAAGATTTATCTAATTCTGAGAATGAAAAATTAAAACCTCCTATTTTTACATAACTCACAATGTTTTATTTTTTTTTGTTTTTTTGAAAATCATCTAATTTTTCCTTTATAAATTCAGATGCTCTGTCACTTGGAGCATGAAAGCTTAATACTGAATTGTATATGTTTTTTTTAAATAAAATTTTTAAAAAATTATCTTTGTTTATATTATGGAATCTTACTTTTGCCTGTTCTCATAACATACTTATACCTCCTGCTCTTTTGGTTCACTTTATGCATAGTAATTTATTTTTTTCTTACTGTCTCTCATTTTTTTCTTACATGTCTTTGCTTTTCAGATACATTTCATGTAATCAAGATGTTGTGGGATTTTTTTACTATCCAATTTATCACTCTCATTTACTGAATTATTTAATCCAATCAGTTAAAAGTTATGAAAGCGGGGGGCGGAGCCAAGATGGCGGAGTAGAAACAGCTCTTCCAAGCCTCTCTGCCCCCAGATTCCCCCCAAACTATGTAAAAGGGGACTCTGAACAACTTCTGGAGCCCCAGCACCCACAGAACAACACAGAGAAGCTAACCTCCCGCTGAGGACAGCCCAGCAGCCCTGAAGGAAGGACCAGCGCAGTGGTCTGGGACCTGGCAGCGCGAAGAGCGCAGAGCGCAGGAGCCGAGCCGAGCCCAGGTCTGCCTGAGCCGAGGTTTTAGCCCCAGGGCGGCAGGGCCAGCAGCCGGCTGGAGGAACCCCAGAACACCAGGAACTGTGGAGACTCCAGAATTATCAACATAGACTTGCCTAGGACAAAGTAAGAGGTTAGTGTCCTATGGACTTTGGGACCTGTATTTGGGGAATGCGCCAGCTCCCTCCCCTGGGGGCTAGAAGCTGCTGAGGAGACACGCCACTGTGTAGTTTTCAGAGGCATTTCCGGCTCCCAGCCTACAAATCGTGGGGAGATCCAGTGATCAGTCTTGGGGGGTAATCGCTCTTGCTTTAACCTCCCTGGATCTGGATTGTGATCTAGGTGGAAGTTGTGGGTGGGTTTATAGCTTGCCAGAAACGGAAGTTGCCCCCCACACGTTCGGGACGAAAATTCCTCTATCTGGCCTTAAAGCCATAGTGTGGCAACAAGCCCAAAAGTCAAGTAATTAAGTGGCAACATGCCAAGGCAAAGGAAACAGAAAAATGCAACCCTAGACTCCTATTTTGGGGCATAGAGCGGGAAAAGGACTGTGAGGTCAGAAGTCCTGCTCCAAAAGCCCCAGGGGAAAACATGAGCGGTTGCAGGCCATAGAGGACCTTAAGAAGGACTTTAAAAATCAAATAAGAGAAGTGGAGGAAAAATTAGAAAGAGAAATGAGAAGGATGCAGGAAAAGTATGAAATGAGGGTCAACAGCCTGACTGAGGAAAACAACACCTTAAAAAATAGACTAACTCAAATGGCAAAGGAGGCCCAAAAGGGCAATGAGGAGAAGAATGCCTTAAAAAGTCGAATTTGCCAGATGGAAAAAGAATCTCAAAGTTCACTGAGGAGATTCATTCCTTCAGAGTTAGACTGGAGCAAATGGAAGCTAATGACTTTATGAGAAATCAAGATGCTGTTAAGCAGATCCAAACAAATGAAAGATTAGAAGGCAATGTGAAATATCTCATGGGAAAAACCACTGACCTGGAAAATAGATCCAGGAGAGACAATTTAAAAATTATTGGACTACCTGAAAGCCATGATCAAAGAAAGAACCTAGAAATCACCCTTCAAGAAATTCTCAAGGAAAATTGCCCTGATGTTTTAGATCCAGAGGGCAAAATAGAGGTTGAAAGAATCCACAGATCACCTCCTGAAAAAGATCCCAAAAAGAAAACTCCCAGGAATATTATAGCCAGGTTCCAGAATCCCCAGATCAAGGAGAAAATACTACAAGCAGCCAGGAAGAAACAATTTCAATATTGTGGAAACACAATCAGAATAGCCCAGGACCTGGCAGCTTCTACACTGAGGGATCGAAGGGCATGGAATATGATATTCCAGAGGGCAAAAGAACTGGGAATGAACCCAAGGGTCACCTACCCAGCAAAACTGAGTATTTTGTTTCAGGGGAAAATATGGTCATTCAGTGGAATAGAGGACTTTCAAGCATTCTTGAGGAAAAAACCAGAATTGAATAGAAAATTTGACATCCAGACACAAGAAGTAAGAGATGCCTGAGAAGGTAATCAGGGAAAAGAAATCAAAAGGAACTTATCAAAGTTGAACTATTTACATTCCTATATGGAAAAGCAATAACTGTGACTGATGATATCTTTCTCACTATGAAAATAATGGAAGAAGGGGGTGTGGTCATATGAATACATATGTGAATGTGTGTGTATATGGTTACAGTTATATATGGATAGAGGGCATAGGTTGAATTTGTTGGGAAGGGAGAATACTCAAGGGATGAAATTATGAGGTGAGAGAGGAAAGTGGCAAGAGGAGATGGGGAGAGACAGGGTAGGGTAAACTATCCCATGTAGAAGAAGCAAGGGGAAGTGGTTGCAAAGGAGGGGGAGAATAAGGAAGGCTAAAAAGGCAAAACCACATTCACATTGAATTTGGTTCAGGGAGAAAATGACATACATACTAAATGGGATAACTCAACCTGCAGCAGGATAGGGGGAAGGGGGATGAGAGGAGGGATGATGGATGGGAGGGCATCCTTGGGGTGAGGGGAGGTTGGAAGTACCCACTATAGAAGAGGGACAGGATCATGTAGGGAATGGACCAGGTGGGGGGTGGGATGAGTGGGAGGGAATTATAAGCAGCCTTGTACAATATATCTACTATGATAATGTTTTGCATAGCTAGACATGTACAACATATACTGAATTACTTATCTCCCAAGAAGGAATGGGTGACAAGGGAGGAAGGAAATGGATCTGAAATTTGAGGTCATAACATTAAATGTTTCAAATATATACAAATACTATTATTAATACTCTCTTGCTTGTAATAGGGAGATAAGATGTGCAGGCATTGGGACACAAAGATTCACCTTCCTCTAATGGAAAAGTCGATGGGGGTATGGGAGAAGGTATGGGAGAGAGCAGATTGGAGGAAGCGATATCTCGTGGGACTACTGTGCTGGGAGGTTGGGTAGGGGAATAATGGGGGGAAAATGATTGTAACTCAAAATCTGGTGGAAATGAATGATGTAAAACAGAAGTTAATAAAGCATTTGTTTAAAAAAAAAGTTATGAAAGCTAGATTCTTTTTTTAAGATTTGTGTCCCTAGATTTTGGGGAGGCCGTAATTAGGAATTTGTGTTGTTTTGCTTCCTCTTCTGTATCAGCACTTTCTCCATGGGATTAGTTCTCCTTAATCTACTTTAATGCTACTCTATTCTTATAAACACTCTTCTCTTAACCCTCTCTCCCTCTTAACTCTAGCATCTTCTGTTTGCCAATCATTTCCCCAGGTTTGCGGTTTTACTTATTTATTTATATTTATTTTTTTTTAAAATAGTCTAATTCTTCTTCTGTTTTCCCCTTCCTGCTTTTTCCCCATTTCAGTCAATTGGTTAATTTAAAGTCCCCCCCCACCCCACACATATCTTCTCTTCTTCTCTTCCAACCTCTTTTCTTTGTTATTTTTCTTTTTCTGCGTCCTTTTCCATTAACAGTATATCTAGAGATCTATCCCTTTGTTAGCATCTTTGCAAATGAAATCTTCTTAAGAACGAAGTTTGAGTTCTTTCTTCTGATTTCTTTTATCACCTTTGTAAATCTTACCCCTTTGCCATTTAATTTATTTTTTTTCTTTTGCTGTTGTTCCATAGCCAAGGATGTTCTGGCATTGCTCATACTGGCCCAGGAGGATTGATTGTTAAATTTTCGGTGTGATATGGTTGTGATGGAGTACTATTGTACTATACAAAATGACAAAGGGGATGGTTTCAGAAAAAAAAAAGAAAAAGAAAATATGAACTGATGCAAAGTGAAGTAAACAGAACCAGGAAATCATTATACATAGTAACAGCAATATTGTAATAATGATTAACTGATGACTTAGCTGCTCTGATCAATACAAGGATCCAAGATAATTCCAAGACTCACTGAAATATGCTATCCACCTCCAGAGAGACAACTTATGAGCTCTGAGTACAAATTGAAGTATATTTGTCTCAATTTTTACCTTTCTTGCTTTTTGGTGATATGGCTAATATGGACATATATTTTGTATGATTTCACATGTCAGTATGTGTGAGAAGAGCAGGGAGAGAGAATGTGGAATTCAAAATTTTAAAAAAGACATGTTAAAAAAAAAGCATCAGTGTGAGCATTATAGCTCAGGAATCAGCAAAGTCTACAAATTATGACTTGAATACCTTTGGGGATGGATTCCTTGTGGAGTCCACCAGAGGGGTGATGTTTGTGCATTGTAGTTGACAAGAAGCAAAGGGACTGGAAAAGCAAAGAGTGGGCTACTAATTCTGTGTCAAGCTACAAGAGAGAAAAAGACCTATTGGTTTCATTGCCATCAACACGTTCATTCAAACAGACCTGCAGTCTTTCTTCCAGAACAGGCTTCTATTGTCAGTTCTGCCTCCTGTCCTCCATTGTGTCAGACAGCAGCTGCAGCCTCAACAATGGCCAATAGGCCCTCAGTAAACATTCCTGACGCAGGGCCTCAGTCTGCTTTGCCCTGACCTGGCCCAGGACTGGCACTATTTGCTTTGGAAAATCCCACATTGGTTACTTGGGTCATTTGTTTAACTGATGAGTTTTTAATAGTGATTGGAGGGATTGGGAGACTCAGAGGTCAACTCCCAAGGTAAAGGAGCCTTCCTCTACTGCCTTACAGACATGCTGAGGACAGAAAGGTAGTGTCAACTCATCTATCTGCTGTGGAGAGACTATGAGTTCATTTGAACAAGACAAGCATTTTTGTAAGGATATAAGTGTGGAACAATTTGGATCTCCTTGTATTTTAAAGACTTTTATGACCTATTTTCAGGGCATCTAGGTGGCAATAGTGAATAGAGTGCTTGGTCTGAACTCAAGAAGACTCATCTTCCTGAGTTCAAATCCAGCCTCAGACACTTATTAGCTCTGTCACCCTGGATAAGTCACTTAACTCTGCTAGCCTCAGTTTCTTCATGTATCAAATGAGCAAACTATTCCAGTATCTTTGCTAAAGAAACCCCAAACAGGGTCATCGGGAGTTGGGCATGCCTGAAAATGACTGAACAACAACCATCACCAAGATTTGAGCTTGGGTCTAATTTCTTAGTCCCTCTCAGATCTAAGGTTATGTAATTCCTTGACCTTGGTTTCCTTTTCTGTAAAATGAATGAATGAAAAAGTGTTTATTAAGCATGAAATTCTGAGTGAAGCCTTGAAGATAAAAGCACAAAAGCAAGACCAGCCCGGCCGTAAGGAGCATACGTTCTGATGGGGGAGATACTGCCCAGAGGGGATTTCAGCTACAGGTCAGATGGAAGGCTCTTAGATGGCAGCAACAAAATAAATGATAACACATCTTCTTTAGTGTCCCACCCATTGATAAAATCATATTCCAGTGGGTCGGGAGGTGCATGCCTAGAACTCCAGGTATCAGGGAGCCTGAGGCTGGAGTCTTCCTTAAGCAGACATTTTGAGCTCCAGTGGACTATGCTGATCTGGTACCTGCTCTAAGTTCGGGATTAATATGATTGGGCTTTGGGACCAGGGGAACCACCATATTGCATAAAGGGAGGTGAACTGGCCTCAGAAATGGAGCAGCTCAGTCAGTTGATAAATATTTATTAAGCACCTACTATGTGCTAGGCACTGTGCTAAACCCTGGAAATACAAAAAGAGTTGAAAGAGAGTCCCTGCCCTCAAGGAGCTTACAATCCAATAGGGAGGAAGTCAAAGCTGCCATGCTGATGTGAATGAGCACCATGTACTTCTCGCCTGGGCAAGAAGGGGAGATCATCTTTAAAAAAAATTAATAAATATTTTTAAAAACCTCATATCTATTTTTGATGTTGAAACATTTCACAGGGTCAAGGACTTTGATGGTGAGACCTTGATTGGGGGCTGCAGAACCTGTAAGGTCAGCTATCAGCAGAACCTGTAAGGTCAGCTATATTGTATCTCCAAAGGTATCTTCCTGGGATGATGACTGTGGAGGTGGGGTTAGAACCAATGGTCTGGGAGGGTGCTTCATTTCCTGGGTCACCTCTTCATTGTTGGTGGTGATGGTGAGGAAGGTGAGTCTTTTCTCCATCAGTGATTGTTCCCCTCTGTGATTGCCATGGGGTCCCAGTTGGAGACAGGCTCTGTGATTGAGGGCACTATACCCAAGGTTATTGGGTTCAGGGTCCAGGGCTATCTGTATCAGATTATAAAAGGTGGAGACTGTTGAAGTGGTGGTTGTGCTGGTGTGAATAAAGGGGCTGTATATGGTACAGTAGAAAGAATATTGGAGTTGGAATCACAGTTTAGAGTTCAAATCCCACTTCTGTCAGTTCAAATCAATAAATATTTATTGTGTCAGGCATTGTGCTAAGTGCTGAGGATACAAATAAGAAAAAACAAAGAGTCTCTGCCCTCAAGGAACTTACAATCTAATGTCACTTACTCAGTGTGTGAATGTAGGCAACCTCTCTGTGTCTGATTTTCCTCACCTGTCAAGTGATATAAAGTGTTGAACTAGAATCTCAGGTTCCCTTTCCTCTAAGGCCACCTAATAAGTGTTTTGCTTGCACACTTTATATATTATATGTCTACATGGTGTCTCCACCATTAGAATTAAGGCACAGTTGATTCTGCTTTTGACTCTGCAACCCCAGAACCTAGCACAGTTCCTGGCAAATAGTAAGTGCTTAATAAATGTTTGTGAATTCTTTAATGATTAAGCCCATATATGATCCTATCATTAGATTGTTAATATTGATATTATACATTTTTATAATATGTGATATGATATATAATATATAATATATTATATATAACATGTATAGTATATATAACATCTTATAAAACATATATGACATATAATTTTAACTATATGAAACTTCACAATAATATTTAATAGTTAAATCAAATAATTCAATATTATTTAATTAGCTAGATAAAACAATACAGCAATATTTAAATAACTATGTAAAATAATATAATATTTAATTAACTATATAAAATATTATGGTATTTAATTAACTTTATAAAATAACATAACATTTAATAAACTATATGAATGACATACTTTTTAATTAACTATAATTTTTAATTAAGTACATAAATTTTAAGTTTTACAATTCACTTTTATCTCATTTAAAAGGTTAATGCCAATGTCAATCCATGAACTTATAGCCCTTCAGAAAGTTCTTAGGATCCCAGATCTGGAACGGCAAGGGCCCTTAGAAGTCATCTGGTCTATTCATTTTACAGATGTGGAAACTGAGGCTCATGGTTATTAAGGTGATAAGTTTCAGAGGTGGGATTTGTACCCAGGCCCTCTGATTTCAGAGCCAATCCTCTGTGCACTATTTCCTTACTTCCCTGGGCCTCAGTTTCCTGTTCTGTAAAATGACGGAGTCAGGTGAGATGATTTCAAGGTCCCTTGGTGGTTTTAAATCTCTACTCCTATGAGATAATAGGTATGAAAGCACTTTGGACATTCTAAAGCCCTCTACAGATGTAAGAGATTATGGCCTTTATTTGGGGTCCTAAGCTCCCCATCGGCTGGGCTATCCGGATGTGCAGTCTGGCCACACTCTTCCCCATATGTTTTCCAGGGAATGCAGTATTTTGAATTCCATGTGATCAGAAATGTCACGGACAGGTCCATCGGGGGCCCCTGCTTGGAATTTTTTAATAAGAAATGATGTATGGAGGGGCAGGGATCCTTCCAGAACTTGTTGCATAACTTTTCTTTAAATTAACAAATGTTCATGGTCAAATCCACCCCCTACCCCTCCACTTTGGACCCCCTGCCATCCTTAATAGTTACCCTGACTCTAGGGAGAAATCGCTCCAGCTGCCATCTGGGGTAGGCCAGGGTGTGGTCAGTTCCCCCTTGGAATGCTGCTGGTGGGACTGGCTTCGATGGCCATAGCTGGAGCCTTTAAGCAACTCTGGGCCTTGGTGAGACTGGGCCAGCAAGGCCTGCTGGAGGGGAGGGGGTGACAAAGGAGAGTCATTAGGCTGTTACCCCCCCCCATTGCTCTCTTATCAAATCCTTGTATTTTCCAGTTGGGATTAGGCCCCAGAGGGTGACACATCTCAGTTTATCCAAACTTTTTCATGTCCAATTAGGGAGGGGGGTCGCCCCCTCTGTGTTTAAAGCTTCCCTGCTCCCAGGGGGAAAATGCCAGACCTGTCAGAGAAAACAAACAGTGACTTTTTTTTGCCTGTGTGTGTTCCGATTAACGAGCCTATTAGGGTTATAAAAGCTGGGTCCCCCATCCTGAGGGGAGGACATGCATTAGAGAACTGTTGACAGTTCCTAAGTCTGACCTCCTGCACACACACACACACACACACACACACACACACACACACACACACACCTCCTGCATCCTGGCCTGTTTGTTTTAGGAAGCTCAAAAAGGGTTTGACACTCAGCAAATGACAGGCCCCCTTGTTTTTTAATCTGTTACCTGGGGGGTTGAGGGGGGGAGGGTGGATGCCTCAGAGGGGAGTGGGGATTGGGTGGAGGAACTTGTTGGGGAGAGAAGTGGGAGGAGCCAGAGCCCCGGGGGGAAGGGGGTTGCAGGTCTGGTTTCTTGGGCAGGAAGGTGTGTGTGTGCAGAGGCTGGACCCTCAGCTTCTGCACACTGGAGCAACCTAGGCAGGGCAAGGAGTGGGGGATGGGGGGAATGACCCTGTGGCAAGGCTCTGAAGCCTTTCAGGTCTTAGTGTCCTCTGTAAAAAAGATTAGGTTATAGTAGGCGATGGCTAGCTGTGGGCTCTTTCAGCTCTAAGATCCTGTATCAGAACATTCTAGTGTAAAGCCCCTCCCAGCTCCTGATATGCCCTGTTCTAAGAGCCCCCCCAGTTCTGACATTCCATGTCCTAAAGGCACCCCCAGTTCTGACATTCCCTGTTCTAAGGCCCCTCCTAGCCCTGATATCCCCTGTTCTAAGGCCCCTCCCAGTTTGACATCCCCTGTTCTAAGGCCCTCCCAGCCCTGACATTTCCTGTTCTAAGGCCCCTCCCAGCCCTCACAAGCCTTGTTCTAAGAGCACCTCCAGATCTGACATTCCTTGTCCTAAGCCCCCCCCACCAGTTCTGACATTCCCTGTTCTAAGGCTCCTCCCAGCTCTGGCTTTCTCGATCTCAGACCCCTTCTCATTCAGAGCCAGTCCTTTCCTTCCAGCTGAGGTGGGAGTGATTTCCTGCATAGCTTATGAGAACACAGAGAGAATCCCAGCCCCCCTCTAGCCCAGGGTTCTTCCCACCAAACCTCAATGTCCTCATTGGACATATTTGTTCCTTTAGACACTGATCACACCAGCATTTCTAATTCTCTCCTGACATCACACTCAGTTATGGAATTCGTGAAGGGAGCTGTCAATAAGATGCTAACCTAAGACCATGGAGACGAGTTTGGGGATTGAGGACCAAAGTACCACTGCTTCAGCTGGATTCCTACTTCAACTCTGAGCCCTCTCAACAGCCCACTCCCCAAACAAAACAAACAAAAAAAAAGGTGAATCTATTTTGTATTGTGCAAGTCTGGCTCTTTAGAACCCCAGTAAGCTTTCCCCAAGTGGCTCAGTGGATAGAATACTGGGTCTGGGGTCAGGAAGACTCATCTCCCTGGGTTCAAATCCAGCCTCAGGCACTTACTAGTTGTGTGACCCTGGGTAAGTCACTTCATCCTGTTTGCCTCAGTTTCTTCAACTGTAAAATGAGATGGAGAAGGAAATGACATCACTCCAGTATCTCTGCCAAGAAAACCCCAAATGGGGTTGTGAAGAATCGGACACAACTGAAACAAAAAAGCTTTCCCCGAGGGGTTCATTCCATCCCATTATTCCTTGCTCCTACTTCTGGGTTTAACCAACAATGGCAGAATTTCACAAAACAACATGAAGAGAGATATTGAAGAATATCTAAGGAAGTCAAATCAAGTCAGGTCAAGAAGCCTTTATTACATCCTTGCTATGTTCCAGGTACTATGATACAAAAACAAAAACAGACCTCTAAAACCCCCAAGAGTGTGAAGACCAGAGAAGCCTGCCTAATTCTCACAGTTCAAATCCCAAGCCAGCAAGCTTCAAGGGGTGCTCAACTTTTGTCAATGTGGAATCAAATGTCATTTCTGATAAACAAATCTTGGGACCATGACACAAACATGAAACAAACCCCCGATAGAATTTTATTTGAATTAAAAATAAAAATTTAAAGGAAATTAAATTTCTCAGGAATAAATATGGAATTTGTCTTGATATTATACATATTTCAAAAGAATGTGAGTCAAAAATATTTCATTTGATTTCTACTTACTTTTCCTAATTCTGCTACTAAGACACTCTTGACTCTGGCATTTTCTCTGGCTGTCCCTCAAGGCTGGAATACCTTCCTTCCCCATTTCAGCCTACTCATTTCCTTCAAGTCCCAGCTAAAATCCTACCTTCTCCAAGAAACCTTTCCCAACCCTCCCTTAATTCTTGTGTCTTTACTCTACTGATTATTCCTTATTTTTCCAGTGTGTAGCTTATTTGCACTTCCTTGTTTGAATGTTATTATCCTCATTTCTTTGAGAATTCCTTCAGGTCAGGGATTGTCTTTTGCTTTTCTTTGTATGTCCAGGTGTAGCACATAGTAGGTGCTAAATACTTAGTAAATGGTAGGGTACTTAGTAGGTGCTAACATAGTAGGTGCCAAATAAATATTTATTGATTGACTAACTTTAACAACTGAGGATAAAATCATCAGGGCAGTAGAATGTAAACTCCTTGAAGGTAGGACTTATTTATTTTTTAGTTTTTGTCTTTGTAAGTTGCTTTTAACAAAGGGTAAGAATTTGCAAAAGGACAAGCAGAAAAACAATTAAACTTTCACCACAACAACTACTGAGGATAAAGTGGCAAAATAATTCTATGAAGAACTTGATAGGACTCTCCAAATAAGATCAAAATAGACTGCAATATTTGACTATGACAATGACTACAATGCACAGGTGGGAAAGGGTGAAGATGGGAGAAAAAAACATGATTGAAAAGGAAGCAGTGAGAATGGCCCTAGATATATAGATTATTCAGAAGTCACATGCCTCTATGTCATGGACATTTTACTAAATAATAATATTTGGAAGCTTTCCATGTCCAGCACCAAACAACACCGGAAAGGAGTGAAATTGACTGTTTTGGTAGCTAAGACATTTTATGGACATGGAAATTATTTGAATCAGATATCTGCGTGCAGTTAAACTATCAAATCACCAGAATTAAGATCAGAATTTATAATAAACAAGGAAGAAATGTAATGGGGAAAAAAAGATAAGGTAAAAGTAAGCTTTTACCCCTGAATTATTTTTAATTAATGCTTGTTTTACTAAATTTTATGAAAGTAACACATTTATTTAATATTTTATTTTCCCGTAATTACATGTAAAAAGCAATTTTTAACATTTATTTTTAAAATTTTGAGTTCCTGGGCAGAGCTAAGATGGTGGTATAGAAGCAGAAAATTCCATGAGCTCCCCCCATAACCACCTCAAATTCCTATAAAATACGACTCTAAGCAAATTTTAGAGCTAAAGAAGCCACAAAGTGATGGAGGGAAACACACCTCTTGCTGAAGGCAACTTGGCAGGGGCAGGCTGGCAGGAAGGGTCCATCATAGCCTGCTGGGAGCAGAGCCCAGCCCTGTGTGGACCCCAAGTTTTAGCTTTAGGGGGGCCCCCACCAGTGTGGCTTGAGGGATGTTGGGAGAGTGGATCACCAGCAGCTGGGGCATTTCCAGAATTATCAACCCATAAATGCCACAGGAACCTAACTGGCACTTCACTATCTAGGATGGAGGTCCTGGGGTATGTGACCAGCTGCCAAAACCTGTGGAGGCTTCAGAGAGGGCACCCAACTAATAGTTCTGGCAGCTGTGAAAACCCCAGCCATTTGGGACACAGCTCTCCTCTCTGGAAGCAGAGTTCTACTGTGGCAAAAAGCTCAAAAGTAAAATAATTGAGTGGCAACATGAACAAGCTTTGGATTCCTTTTTTGGGGACAAAAAGGATCAAAGCATGGAATAGGAGGAAGACAACAAAGTCAGAACTTGTGCACCAAAAACTTCCAAGAAAAATATGAATTGGTTATAGGCCATAGAGGAGCTTAAGAAGGATTTTGAAAACCAAATAAGAGAAGTGAAAGAAAAATTGGGAAGAGAAATGAGAAAGATACAAGTATGAGATGAGAGTCAACAGCCTGACTGAGGAAAATAACACCTTAAAAACAGATTAACTCAAATGGCAAAAGAGGCTCAAAAAGGCAATGAGGAGAAGAATGCCTTAAAAAGCTGAATTTGCCAGATAGAAAAAGAATCTCAAAAGCTCACTGAGGAGAATCATTTCTTCAGAATTAGACTGGAGCAAGTGGAAGCTAGTGACTTTGTGAGAAATTAAATTTTGAGTTCCAAGTTTTCTCTCTCTTTCCCTCCTTCCCTTCACTTCCCCTGGATTGAGAAGCAAGCAATTTGATGTTTTTACCCTGAATTAGTTTTAATTAATGCTTGTTTTTCTAAGCTTTAAAAAGGTAATACATTTATTGATATTTTATTTTCCCCAATTACATATACAAACAATTTTAAACATTTAAAAAAATTGAAGTCCAAATTCTTTCTCTCCTCACCCCTGCTCCCCACACAAGTAATTGGATGTTTTGCCCCCATTTATTAAAACAGGCTATTGAAAATTTTTATATGGGAAATGGACAATAGAAATAACATCCATGCTGACTATAATCATTTCACTTCGAGGCTAAGTCAACACAAATGAATCGCTGCAACGACGAAACCAAGAAGCCACCTTATTCAACAAACATTCTACTTCCTTGCCAAAAAAAGTGGGAAAAGCTGATGGGAGGGAGCAGTGAGGTGTGTTTATAGTCCTGGTTCTAACTCCAACCCTAACTCTACTACACAGAGAGCTGGCTGTCAAAGG
Source organism: Gymnobelideus leadbeateri (assembly GCA_011680675.1). Classification (NCBI taxonomy): domain Eukaryota; kingdom Metazoa; phylum Chordata; class Mammalia; order Diprotodontia; family Petauridae; genus Gymnobelideus; species Gymnobelideus leadbeateri. Next base: position 19,278 of record WOXC01004543.1, read on the forward strand.
CATCCTCCACCTGGTCACAATATAAACTCATCTGTCAAAATTTAATGAGGATGATGTATGATTATTAGCAATATTGTCTCATAAAGCATAGAGAAGCAGTGGAGGGTAAAATCAGTCTAAAGAAAGCTGGATAGAAAAGGAAAGTCATCTCAAGGGCATTCAAGGATGAAAAAGGAAAGACTATTCCAAACAGAAGAAGAATGGAAAAGATTTGCAAAATTTATCCTAATAAAAATGGTTTTCTCCATTGAGGAGAGCTGAATCACCAGACTTAAAACTTACATCACAGTCCCCGAGGTGCTTATGAAAGATGGCAGTAAGTGAGAACAGAGGTGGGAAAAGCAATCAGATTTCATGAAGTCTATATAAAGGAGATCTGTGCTGGAGACAACATTGTTGTAAGGACAGTGAGGGATCTGAAGAGGGGAATGTGCCAAAGGGAAGGAAAAAAAAACCCTTGAATTTATTAATATATGTGTGTAAACATGTGCATAAGCATATGCACATGCACATGTATATGTATGTATATGTGTATTTGTATATTCATGTGCGCATATACATCAGACATACACATGTGAGTTCATGTTCATAAACACAAGTATGTGGATATATACATGCATATATACAGATATCCACACAAATATATTAATATATAATATGATGTAAATATATTCACACATACTTCTATGACTACACATATACATATGTAAACACATATATACACACATGTATATATGCATATGCACAGGCATGTGTATATATACACACATATATCTATAGCTACACAAAATGTTTCCATGTCACACTTTTATGTCTGATATACATTATTTTTAATATTTTCCCCATCACTTTCTTAAATCTACAAATGAATAAAATACTAAACCAAACCCTAACTTGTAGTGTTTGCCAATCTGGGAGGTGTGAAAGCTCACACTGAAAGTTTAAAAAGTCAATTTGAGATATATATATATATACATATATATATATATACATACACACATACACACATGCATACATACACATGTGCATATACAGATATGTGTATAGATACACAGGTATACAGACATAAGTATATATTGTGTTTATGCACACATGATGTGTGTATGATCATACATATAGCTGTGTGTATGTATATCTATGTCCATACATATATATCTACACCAAATATTCATATATATGTATTCACATACAATTTTGAGGCTATATATACATATATTTCTATACATGCATATGTAAATATAAAAAGCATATACAGAATGAATATAAAAAGAACTATTACAACTAACAGCCTAAATGACATCATGGGGTTTCACCTATAGTGGGCACTTCATAAATGTTTACGGAATTATTTTTTATTGAATCGAATTGTTTACCTCAGTGACCTGTGACATAGGGCTGCAAAAGAATGACTATTTCTTCTTTGTTCCAATATGTTAGATATAAGTGAGAGATAACCCGCTAGTTTCCTGAGCCAAGTCCCATTTCTTAGACCTGCTCACCTCTGCCTCATAGAACCCACCTCTTCCTTCAGGATTCAGCTCAACCACTGTCTTCTAATGACCTAGAACTGATCTAGAACAGGGTCTGGCACATAGTTGTCACTAAATGCTTGCTTGCTTTGCTTCTGCTAATCTCCTTAACTTCTCATGTCTTCCCTCTCTTTAGATTTATTCTGCATATGCTTTTATATATTATATATGTACATATATAAATATACACACATGTATGTACTCACATGATTGTATTCAATATATTTGTATGGTTTTGTAGATATAGGTACATGTGTATAGACATAAAGACACATATGTGCAGGCATGTATACAAGTACAGTATGCATAATACATACATATACAATACACATGCATGTGCATTGTGAGGACACACACATGTGCATGCATATACGTATCATAGGAACACACATATGTGTGTATATGTATATGTGTGTGTCTATGTCTCTCAAACTGGCTTGTTAAGTGTAAGCTTTTTTAGTGTAAGCTTACCTTTTCAGTGTAAGCATTCACACCTCCCAAATTGTCAAACACTACAAATTAGAGCTTGATTTACTATTTTATTGATTGTCTAGACTTAAAGTGTTAAAGATAATGCATATCAAATATAACAGTGTGTCATGAGAACATTTTCCCCTCCAAGAGTCAATTGCTAAGAATTTATCAGAACACCACTGTATGCATACATTCATATACACGTGTGTGTGTGTTTGTGTGTGTGTGTGTGTCTGTGTCTGTATGGAGAGAGAGAGAGAGAGAGAGGGATTATTTCATTCTTTGTCTTTCTATCACCAATACCTAGAACAATGCCAGGTATATAGTAGGTATTTAATAAATGCTTTAAGTGTGATATAGTACATAATAGCATGGGACTTAGATTCAGGAAGGCCTAGGTTCAAACTTTACCTCAAACACTTTCTAGCTCCATTACCCCACATCAATCACTTAAACACCTTGAGCCTCGGTTTCCATATCTGTAAAATAGGGATAATAGTAGCATCATTGCAATGGGTTGGTGTGATGACCCAGTAAGATAATGCATGTAATCTGCTATGTCAGCCTTCAAGATGTCAGCTATTTTTATTTCTCTTTGCTAAAATCCTTATAAACTGGTGGGATCTTTTTATAATTCTTCAAGGTTTGTAAAGTACTTTCTTTCCCACAAGGTAGGTAGTGTGGTAAGCATTATTATCCAGATTTTCATGATGAAAAACCTTGAGATTTGTTGAAGGTCAAATAACTATCAAGTATCGGGGTCAAATTTGAACCCAGGTCCTTCTGATTCCCACTACATCTTGCGGCATAAGCTTCTGGTATTTTTCAAGATGGAGGGTACATGGAGTGTTGCTTAAAGAATTGTTGCTACTCTTGTGGAGTTATAACTACACTGAAAGGAGAAATCTGCAGTAATAAAGACCCTTTGAGTGATCCAAAAGGGTGTTTGCCTTCTTGAGTGGGAGAACAGAGCCTGAAAGTCAATTAAGAAGCAGTATCTTTGCCAAGATAACCTCAAACGGGGTCATGAAGAGTTGGACATGACTGAAATGACTGAACAAAAACATATCTGTCTGTCTGTCTATCTATCTATCTAATCTATCTATCAATCTGTCTGTCTATCTATCTATCTGTTTATCTATCTATCTATCTTTGAAGAAAGGGAGAAAATCTCTCTTAATTATCAAGGATTTTATGGAAACTTGTAGAACATATTAGAAAATACATATACACACAATTAGACTCTAGGGAAACACAATGAAGGCCCAGTGACTGTATTAAGAAGGAATCAGGCTGGAATAACTTTAGAGAGTTGCCTAAACACCATAATAATTCCTGGTAATCTTCCATCTGCATTCTAAGCTCTTTAACTTTTCCAAAGCAAGGAAGACTTTCCTCTTGGGAAGGGATTTTAAAGGGGTCCAAGAAATAATCATCTGGTTTTTTATAAACGAATCCATTTAAACAAAGGTCCCCTTGAGTTCCTTTGCTTGTTTAAGGGGACACTCTCTACTGCCAGGTGGTTGAAAAGTTCCTGAGAGAATCCAGTGTATGGTCTCTTCCAGCCCCTGTCCTGATCCCACTTTCAACTTACAGGTTTCCTGTTTTCAAGGTATATCTTTGCTTGTAACTCATTTGACTGCAAGCCAGAAGAGCACAGTGGAATGTACACGGACCTTGACAGCAGCAAGGTAAGTGATGAACCTGGGCCTCAAGTCAAAGGACCTGGATTCAAATTCTACCCCTAAAGTTTACTAGCTTCATGACTTTGGGTCAGTCACTTTTCCTCCCTGTGCCTCAGTTTCCTCACCTGTAAAATGAAGTGAATGTACTAGATTACTTCTGAGAGACCTTTTAGACCTATATATTAACCTATTAATTCACCAAAAAAGAAAATAATAATAATTACTAGTATTTGTGTAGCACTTTAAGGTTTGCAAAGTATATAAATATTATCTCATTTGTTCCTCATTATAACCTTGGGACGTAGGTGCTATTACTATCCCCCAGGAGGAAACTGAGGCAGACCCAGGTTAAGTAACTTGAGTCACACTGATAGTAAGTATTTGAGCCACATAAAAAGAAAAAGGGGAAAAGTCAATTTGACTTAGCAACACAATTGGGAGTTGCTGATTTGTCTAATATTTGATGTAATTTTTCAATTTTTTGGCCAACTTGCTTGGCTATAATTTTAGTCAAGCCTAAAAGGTACTTGGAAAACCAACCGTGCCCCAAATATTGTCAACATTTTTCCATGTTAGAAGCCATTAGCAATATATAATCCCTTGGGGGGAAATGTTTTTTGAACCTGAAATTTATTGATTCAATAATTATTTGTTCAGCGTTCATTATGTAGAAAATTGTGCTTGATATTGGGGAAAATATACAGTTTGGACAACACAGGACTCCTGTCCTCCTGGAGCTTACTGTCTCATAAGACAATGTACAAAATGTTACATAATCAATACATTAGAAAGCTACACAGAAAAGTGCCGAGGGCCAACGGGGAAAGGCATTTGCTTGTGATTGGTGATGGAGCTGAGGTAAATGGGGTAAGCTACCTGGAGGAGGTATTTCAAATGTATTTGAAGAATAGATATGGATCCATCATGTAAAGAGAAGAGGCCATGCTTGACCTGCCAATTGATCCTATGGATATTTGTAGGAAAGGGTCTAGAATGTTGGGGGAGAGGTGTGGGAGGAGGGAAGGATGTTTTTTGTAACTACTGTTCTTATAATACCATCTAAGTAGATGTCCTTTACCTCAAGGAAGTCAAAGGCAAAGTTTCAGAAAAGGTCACATATATACAGAAATCTTTCTTGCAGTGCTTTTGGTACTGGAAAGGAACTAAAAACAATTGGTTGTCCACTAATTGAGGAAATATCTGAACAATTTGTGGGATATGAGTGTTTAAGGGTGGAGTTTGGGAGTGTGCTGATAAATGCTTAACAACCAGCCCTCAGGCAACAGGACAAATTTTTATGTTTAATATGCATTATTTACAATTTTTTCTCAATCACTTTCTTAAGCTTACACAATCAACAAAATAAGAAATCAAGTTCCAATTTGTAGGTTTTGCTGATTTCTAAGGGGAAAAAGCTCTCTCTCACACACACAAAATATAAAAATCAGCTATCTGGAATCAAGTTGTCCCCAACAGACCCTTGGTGAAATTCCACCTCCCATTGTCAAGCAGTGTAGTCAGAAGGTTCAAGCACCTCTACTGAATCAATCAAACAATCAAAAGTGTGAACTAGATGTGCATAATACTTTATCAGTTTAAAAGGATTATAAGATTTTGGCTATTAGATAAAAAACAGATGATGTCACACACACACACACACACACACACACACACACACACACACACAACCGTGTGGCTCTTGGGCTAGATATAAAAGAGACCAGTCTACTTCAGTGACTCAGTCTAGTGGCTCAAGAGTTAGAGTTCTGAGAATTCATGTTTGAGGGTTGGAGTCAAGTCCCTTAGAAGAAATCACTCTTGGGAGTTGCAGGAGAGTTTCTTTGCCTCTCCTCCCTATCCCCACATGTACCTTGTCCTTGGAGGGATTGCTCTAATAGTGGACAGTACATCTATCCGGGATCAGAGAGACTGGGCCAATAGAAGACACTGTATCTACCCAAGAGCAGTTGACATTTGAGAAGCTTCTGGGATGATGACCCTTCTGGGCAGAGAGAAAGACTAGAGATATTACAAGGCACTGATCATTGGAGCCAAGGATGTTGGTGAGCTTTATAATGACTTAGAAAGCCACATGTTAACATTATCTAATTCTATTGTATTTTCATTTATTTTTCCAAATATTCCCCAATTATATTTAATCTGGTTCTGCAGAACTTTTCAACCCAATGCCGCCGTGTTTAGTACTTCTGTCCCCAGCTCTCCTGATCTAAATTTCTATGAATTAAGCTTCCTGAGATTAGGGACAGCCTTTGCCTTTTTATTTTTATATCCTCAGCACTTGGCACATATGAAGCCTGTAGACAATTTTTCATTCAGTTTGGAGAACACATAAATATTTATGGGGAATATGAAATATGAAAAAATGTATTTCATTCTGAATCAAGTAGGAACTGGAGAACAATTTATACCATGCTTATAAGGACAGAAATTATATCAGAACTCTGATCAATGCATCAAGTAATGGTGATGTTAGAGGACTGAGGGTGCAGCATGCCTCCTCCTTCTAAACAGGAAGGGTGGTGGCTTAGTGGTGCAGAATGAGGCATACATTTTCACACATGGGCAATGGGCTGATTTCCTTGTTTGATTATGATTACTTGGTACAGTTCTATTGGTGGGTGGTACTGGGAGTCAATGGGATATGATTAAAAATATCAAAAACAATAAAAATAAACATCAATTACCCACTGGAAAAAATAAGGGGGAGGAGAACTTTTAATGTATAAGGAAAAGCATGAACAAAGGGAGAGAGGAAAGACAACATAGGTCAAGGGTCAAAGAAGTGTGCAGTTTAGACTATGGAAGATGGGGAAGAGGATCATTTGGTCTAATGATGGAGGTAGGCTGCTGCCAGATTGTGAAAAAACTAAGTGTCTGAGGCTGGGTTTGAACTCAGGTCTTCCTAACTTCAAGGTCAGCTCTCTATTCACTAAATCTTGTTGACTCTTTAGAGAGGAAATAAGACAAGTGTGTCTCAAGATCAATTCTTTTCAACATAGCAAAATTCCCTTCCTTCCCTTCATTTGAGTTAAATGAACTTTACAAGAAATCTTCTGTTCTCAAAGAGAATTCACTTCTCAATTTAACTAGGATATTTGCATATTTTAAAACTTAGATGCTTTGTATGTCCTCAAGGTAGGTGCTGCATTCTCTGAAGTTCCAGAAGGAAAAGACATCCCCATAGTAAATAGTCTTGTTAAACAGCTGTGGCCAGTAATTCTTCACTGTGTGGTCAAACTTTAGCAAGCCTCTACAAGTTTAGCTAGGCTAGTGAGCCCCGACTCAAAGCTTCTCTAGGTGGGTAGCGCCTTCCCATATTTGTATTCTGTTGTGTAATCTGGCCCTTCTTATTGTGTTGTGCTTTTCGACATGACTTCAAAGACCTGTGGGTAGACACAGTATTGCTAAGTTGAAGAGATAATGGGAAAACGAGTTCCCGTGTGAAAGAATACTGCCTTTGACAATAGAAAACATCTGCTCCACTTGTAGTAAGTTCTAGTAAGAAATCCATAACCAGGTTCTTCTAACAAGTCAGCCTGCTCACTTACTACCTTCCTTTCAAGAATTGTGCTATCCCAACATTAGTCGTTCAACACTGTGCCACCTCCCGTCATCCTTTTTAATGCACTTAGGAGATTATAAATTGATCACCCACACTTCACTTGATTGAAGAACATCATTGTGAGAACAGATTGCATGCTCTTATTTTCTCCCCGTGTGACCCCAAATAATTTTTTCCTAAGCCAGAAAAGGGCAGTTAGGTAGAACAGTGGATAGAGTGCTGGGCCTGGAGTTGGAGGACTTGAATTCAAATCCAGCCTCAAACATATACTAGCTGTGTGATGCTTGGCAGGTCACTTAATCCTATTTCCTCAGTTTCCTCATCTATACACTAAACTGGAGAAGGAAATGGAAAACCATTCCAGTATCTTTGCCAAGAAAACTACAAATAAGGTCATGGAGAGTTGGATATAACTGAAAAGGATCCAGCAAGAAAAAAAAAAAACCCAGAAAAATTTGAAATACAGTAGATTCTTTAACGTTGAGACTGAAAATCTATGTGGCATGTTGAATAGAGCATTGGTCTTGCAGTCAGAAGGGACTCTGAATTCAAATTTCACATCAACTATATGACCTTAGAAAAGTCACTTACCTCTCTGAGCATGAGTTTCATTTGGAAAATGGCAGAGTTGGGCATGACCACTAAAGTCCCTTCCAGCTCTAAATCTACAATAATTGGGACCAAGTCTTCAACCCAGGTCAGCTCCATGCCATCAAGAGGCCCCAGAGTAGGACTTTAGTGGGAAGGTTAAAACATTTGCTCTGGCTAGTTTCACCTGAGGCAGACTGATGTAGTAGACAGAGAACTGATTTCAAAGCCAAAGGACTTTGATTCAAGTCCTGGATGTCACTTAACCTAATGGCTCTAAGTCATCTTTCAAACATTTGAAGTTGCACAGAAGGTTGCTGACCTACATGGATAGCAGTGTCTTAGGCTGAGCATTCTTTCTACCCATGAAACCATTACATGGTGTCTCCTCCCTGACTTTCCTCTGCTTTTAAATTGAGTCAGATCCCTTCCTTCTCTTGAACCTAATGGTCAATATGGTAACTGTTGACCATACCCTTCACTCAATTTCTTTTACTCACATATCTTGCTGAGCCTGGAAATGTTTATGGTTTGTTCTCTTCCTGATTTAAATAGATGCTGTGGAAATAACCCTGGGACAAAAGCCAAAAGACCTGGAATCTTTGGCTTTGCCAGTAGCCCACTGAGGGCAAGTCACTTTAACCTTGTGGGTCATCATTTTTGCCATTATATAAACTAGAGCTATCATGAGATGGGAATGTTCGATGGAAATGTGTGCACATGCTTTCACATGCAGTATTATTCTCAGATATGGCATATTTGGGATCTCTCCTCTGTATGGTTTTTGAAAATATTTCCCTACTCCCAATGGGATATGCTATTTTATCTAAGTCTCTTCTGAGAATCAGAATGATATAGTGAATGAATGAATGAATGAATGAATGAATGGAAAGAAAGAATAAATATTTGCTTTATTCCCTCCAGTGTGTTAAGCATTGGGGATACAAATCCAAAAGTCCCTGCCCTCAAGGAACTTATATTCTAATGTATCTAATGGGGAGACAGTACATATAAAGGGGTGGTACCCAGGGCAAGTTGCAGTCAGAGGTATGGTGACTGGAACCATGAGGAGAGGAACATGCTACTGTGACTGTCATGTTCACAGTGGAATGGCATGAAGACAATTGGGTTGCTGAGGTCAGCAATAGAAAGTTAGTGGTCACCAATTGAGAAAGCTTCAAAGTGGGAGCTAGAAGTGTGGTTTGGAGAGTTAAGTAGCAGGAACAGTTTCCCCTGAAGGCAGGGCAGGAAAATATCTTATTTTAAAAAATAATTAATTTAGTTTTAGGTTTCAACATTCACTTTCACAAGATTTTGAATTCCAAATTTCCTCTCCATCTCTCCCCTCCCTCACCCCAGGACAGAATGCATTCTAATTACCCCTTCCCCCAAATCTGCCCTCCTTTCTATCACCCCCACCTTATCCCTTTCCCTTTTATTTTCCTGTAGAGCAAGATAGAGTTCTACACCCCATTGCCTGTATATTTTATTTCCCAGTTGCATATAAAAACAATTTTTAACAATTGTTTTTAAAACTTTGAGTTCCACATTCTCTCCCTTCCTTCCTCCCCACTCACCCTCATTGAGAAAGCAAACAATTTGATGTAGGTTATACATGTGTAGTCATGCAAAACACTTCCATAATAGTCATGTTGTGAAAGACTAACTATATTTCCCTCCATCCTATCCTGCCCCAATTTATTCTATTCTTTCCTTTGACTCTGTCCCTTTTCAAAAGTTTTGCTTCTGATTACCCCTCCCTTCTTTCATTCCCACCTCTCTTATCCTCTTCCCCCCTAATTTTCCATAAGGTAAAATAGATTTCCATACCCAATTGAGTGTGTATGTTATTCCCTCTTTCAACCAAATCTGATAGGAGTAAGATTCACTCATGCCCTCTCACCTTCCCCCTCTTCCCCTCCACTGTGAAAAGCTTTTTCTTGTCTCTTTTATGTGAAGTAATTTATTCCATTCTAACTCTCCCTTTCTCCTCCCAATATATTCCTCTCTCATCCCTTAATTTTATTTTTTAGATACCATCCCTTCATATTCAACTCACCTTGTGCCCTTATGATTTCTCTTTCCTGTTTACCTTTTCATGCTTCTCATAGTTGAAAGCCAAATTTTCTATTTAGCTCTGGTCTTTTCATCAAGAATGTTTTAAAGTCCTCTGTTTCATTGAATGTCCATTTTTTCTCTTGAAGTATCAAACTCAGTTTTTTTGGGTACATGATTTTTGGTTTTAATCCTAGTTCCTTCAACCTTGGGAATATCATGTCCCAGGCCCTCTGATACCCTAATGTAGAAGCTACTAAATCTTGTGTTATCCTGATTGTGTTTCCACAATACTTAAATTGTTTCTTTCTGGCTGATTATAATATTTTTTCCTTGACCTGGGAACTCAAGAATTTGGCTACAATGTTCCTAAGAGTTTTCTTTTTGGGATCTTTTTCAAGAGGCAATCAATAAGTTCTTTCCATTTCTATTTTACCCTCTGGTTCTAGAATATCAGGTTAAGTTTTCTTTCTAGTTTCTTGAAAGATGATGTCTAAACTCTTTCTTTCATGATGGCTTTCAGGTAGTCTAATAATTTTTAAAATTTTTTTCCTGCATCTATTTTCCAGGTCACTTGTTTTCCCAAAGAGATATTTCACATTGTCTTCTTTTTTTATTCTTTCAGTTTTGTTTTATAATTTCTTGATTTCTCAGAGAGTCATTAGCTTCCATTTGCTCCATTTTAATTTTTAAGAAGTTATTTTCTTCAGTGAACTTTTGGACCTCCTTTTCTATTTGGCCAGTTTTGCTTGTTAAGGCATTCTTCTCATTGACTTTTTGAACCTCTTTTGCCATTTGGGCTAGTCTATTTTTAAGGTATTTTCTTCAGCATTTTTGGGGTCTCCTTTAGCAAGCTGTTGACTCGTTTTTCATGATTTTCTTAAATCACTCTCATTTATCTACCCAATTTTTCCTCTACTTCTCTTGCTTGATTTTCAAAATCCTTTTTGAACTCTTCCATGGCCTGAGACCAATTTATATTTTTCTTGGAGGCTTTTGATGTAGGGACTTTGACTTTGTTGTCTTCTTCTGATTGTATGTTTTGATCTTCTTTGTCACCAAAGTAAGATTCTATAGTCTGATTTTTCTCCTCACTGTTTGCTCATTTTCCCAGGTAATTATTAGATTTTTTAGCATTTTGTTAAAATAAGACTGCTTCCAGAGTGGAGAGTGCACTCTCCCAAATTTCAGGAGTTTTGCGCAGTCATTTTCAGGGATATATCCAGGGACTTATCAATGTTTAGTTCTTCCAAGGTTGAATGAGGTGTTTACTCTTCTCTTGGCCTGTGCTCTGGTGAGTGAGTGAGCACTGGTACTCTTTTCTGCCTTGGAACTGTGAGGAGGATTCCCTCTTCACTGCACCACAAGCTCTGCCATGCCAGTGCTCCTCTTCACCCCAGGACTGTGACCCAGATCCAAGAAAGAGCAAAGCAAGAGAATCCTGCCTCTGCACCGGCAAAGAGATCCCTGCAATACACCTCTGATCAGCCCCTCAATCCCCCCACCACTGTCTGTGGGCCAAGAGCTTCGGAAGCAGCTGCTGCTGCCACTGCCCTGGGGCTGGAGTCAGACCACATTTCTCTCTCACTCAGGCCCCACAGATTTTTCCTACTGACCTTCTAGCTTGTCTGTGGCATTTGTGGGTTGAGATGCCTGGAAATCGCCACAGCTGCCAGTGATTTTTGTCCCCTGAGGCTTAGGGTTTGCTTGGGCCCAGGCTGTGCAAGTGTGGCCCATACTGGACTGTGCTCTTCTCTCAGACTGGTGCATCAGACCTTTTCTGTTGACCTTCCAGGTTGTCTTGGGTTGGAAATTTGTTTCATTCTGTCATTTTGTGGGTTCTGCTGCTCTAGAATTTGTTTAGAGTGATTTTTTACAAGTATTTGGAAAGGTTTTGGGGAGAACTCAAGGAAGTCCCTGCTTTTACTCTGCCATTTTAGCAAGACACCTCATTTAGGTGGCTAATTGATAGAGGGCTCAATTTGGAATCAAGGAGATCTGGGTTCCAATCTTGCCATTTATGTGATGCCAAACAAGTCTTTTAATCTCTTTTGAGCCTCAATTTCTCCATCTGTGAAAGGGGAAAATTAAAACTATCTTAACCTCACAGGTTTTTGTGAAACTCTAATTAGATTACATATGTTAAAATGTTACGTCAAAATGCTATATAAATGTGAGCTATTTTATTGCCTACCTTGAAGAATCAAGACATCTGGAAGTTTGTCACAGAATAGGAGGGGATGTCATGGGAGGGAACACCCACATGAATGAAGTCCCAGGTCCATCAAAGGATTGAACTAATGAGAACACTGAGAATCTTGATGACCTGTGTTTGTAAGCTGTGTCCCAAGGAATAATGGCCTGAAATTTCCCTTTCTTTATTGTGTCTTTCTCCTCATCTGAGAAAGAGCTTAAAATTACTACAATAAATATGTCAATAATGCCTTCTATTTTGACGGTGCTTTAAATACTTTCATAGCTGATATCTCTTTTGAACTTCATGGAAACCCAAATCTCCTGGAGGGCAGAGACTATCTCTTTCTGTTGTAGTTATTCATCTTTGTATCCCTGGTGCTTTTTATGATAAACAAAGAATAGCACTTTGTATACCATTGTTACTTATAAATATTCCGATCCTTCCAAAAGTCGGTGATTATATCTCATGTCTCTCTCTGTCCCTGTCTCTCTTTCTTGGTCTGTCTCTAGCTCTCTGTTTCTCTTTGTCTCTCTGTTTTTCTCTCTGTCTCTCTGTCTCCATGTCTATCTCTCATTGAAATGATAACAATGGAAAACCCCGTTTTTCTACCAATTGTTTCTCGCTTTTCACAGAAAGCTTATTCTCCTTTTCGCTTGGACATCTCTTCAATGACATTCTTCACACTTGAGTTCTGTGTTTGTAAGATGTCCCAGGCTAATCCCTCCTGCCATATACCTCTTCTTTGCCTTTTACTGATTCTCACTTTCAGTTATTTGGATGATAGTATTCCACGATTTGTAACATATAACAAATGTTACTTCAGTTGAATGGAGATCAACCAATATGTATTGAGCACCTACTGTGTGCCAGGACCCTCGTTAGGCACTGGGGTTATGAAGACTAGCATGAGACATTGCCTGTGTCCCCAGTGTTTATCATGAACCCCACAATCTCAGAGTTGGAAGGGGCCCTAGGCCTGATAACCCATTTATAGCTGAATAAAAATTCCCTTCAGTAACACTTCTGGCAAAAAATTATCTAACCTTTGCCTAAAAATCTCCAGTGAGGGGGAACTCGCTTCCTCCTCAGGTACCACATTCCATTTCCATATGGTTCTGATGGTTAGAAAGGTTCTTTTCTCTCCATGTGTTTTGATGAGGTCTGGTATTTACCCCATGTGCACCCAGATCACAGGCTACCAATGAGGCATGAGCCTTACAGCTGCTGGCTGGTAAGTGCCTTTCCATATGGAAACAGCTAACAGCTTGGGGAGCCTGGATTCTCACCCAGTTCTCTTGACTCCAGACCCAAGGTCAATATGAATGCCATCTCTGACACGAGGCCCTTTTGGATCCTTCCAGAGAGTATTGACTTCACCTAAAAAGTGATCTGGGAGATATTTTGTGTAAGAGGCAGCCTAGATACTGAGCTGGCCTTAGAGCTGGGAATGCCCGGGCTCTGGTCCCTCCTCTGAGCCAGACTGGCCAGGTGATCCTGGGCAAATCATTCCATCTCTCAGTAGTCCCAGGCAATTCCCTAAGACTAGAAGGGTTAAAGAAGGTGCTTACCTGCATTGATAGGAGTTTCCTCACCCTGGAGTTCTCTGAAATTACCAATCCTATTTTTATATACTGATGTGCATATATATTGTCTCCCCTACCCCTCCAAAATGTGAACTTCTTGAGGGTGGGGGATGTTTAAATTTTGCCTTTATATCCCAGAACACAGCGGGTGATTCATAATGCTTGTTGATTATTTGTTTATTGATTTGCTTATTATTTGTTTCTCAGTATACCACAAGCAAAGCATCATGGTACAATTGAAAGAACACTGCCTCTGAAGACAGGGGATCCTGGATTGAGTCCCATCTCTGAGATTTACTACTCATATGACTTTGGACTACTCCTTTAACTGCCCTGAACCTCAGTTTCCCCATCTGTAAAATGGGTGGGGGTTGGACTTGATGGCCTTTGAGGTCTTTTCCAATTGTTGCTTGGGATTTTAGGTCTTGTGGGGGAGTGGGGAGACTTTATATTGAAAAGCAAAAGGATAAATACATCAGCATCTCTACCACTGAGAAAGGGAACCTCCAGAAAAGACGAATATACATGACCATATTTTCACCAAATAGTTAAAGCTTCCGCCATCCGCTGAACCAGATGGCTTGGCTTGAGCAGGCCCGGAAGCAGATTGGATCTGATTGTTCTCTCCTTCCCCCCCACCCTGGACTCCCCACCCCTCCCCCGCCCTTGAATCCATAACTTAAGTGAGCACGGCCATAAAGCTACTAATAAAAACATCTCCATGTGCTTTATTTACCCAGCTGCATATCTGAGAATCTGAAACTGACATTTTTAATACTTTTTTTTTTTTTTGGTCTTTTGCAATGTGCATTCACTAGCCCAGAGGGGAGGGTGATATGGCTAAACCAAACCACACACGGCCTATTGAGTTGTGTCATTAATGCATTAAAAAAGTTGTGTTTTTTTTTTTAACCTGAAGAGTACAAAGAGTCTGGGTAGGGTGGGAAGTTGGCGCTGGGCCCGCTGATTGCTGAAGAATGACCAGGTCTACAGAGATCAAGGCAGCAACCCAGTCAGCTGAGGCCCATTGACTCAATCCCAAGGCAAACAGAGTTGAGGCTTGTGACTGGAAGGCCTTTTCCCAGTAAAGCTAGGGAGTACAACCCCTATTGGAAAGAAGACTTTGTCAGGAGCCCAGACAGTGCTGGACAGAAGGTAAAATTGCCTTTTCCCACTGAGAATGACCTTGAACAAGTCCTTTATCCTTTTTAGACTTGCTTTCTCCGTTTGTATCACAAGGGAGGTTATAATAAATGGTCTTTCAGGTCCCTTCCAGCTTTTTAACCTCTATGGTCCTCAGTTTCCTCATTTGTAGAACATAGAGGTTGGATTAAGTGGCCTCTAAGCCTCCTTCCAGCTTTAAATCTGTGATCTGAAATCATTTTACCTCTCAGCCTCAGTTTCCCTATCTGCCAAATCAGGAGTTGGAATAGATGGCATCTATGACCCCTTTTGGCTCTAAATCTTTGATCTTGAATCACTTAATTTTCTTAGACCTCAGTTTCTTAATCTGGAGAAAAAGAGAACCACTCAAGATGGTAGTCAGAAAGTCCCCTTCATCTCCAAGCGTATGATTCTATGGCCCAAAGTTGATGCTCAAAATTAAAAAGTCTCACTTATTCCTTCCCTTTCTGTGCCTTCCAGAATCATCTGTTGCAGTCAAGCTTAGGTGTTGGCTTGCAAGACTGATGTTGGCATCTCCTCCTCTAGGTACCAGATTTGGGAAGGGCCTCATTGGATATCTGGTGCAATCCACATCAGAACACAAATTCCGCGGAGGATGACATTTGGCCATTGCTTGAAGACTTCCAATCAGGAGGAGTACATTTTGGTTATTAAGGGATAGGGGATAAATCTATGCTTTCATGGGCCTGGGAACAAACAAGGAAACTCCCTTTACCCATGCAGGTTACTAACTTCTTGTGATCTTAGAAAATTAACTCCAGCTCTGTTACAGTGAGTGACTTGCCCAAGGTGAGAGAGTCAGTAAGTGTCAGAGACAGGATTTGAACTTAGGTTTTCTGATTTCCTTGTCAGTTCTCTATCCACTATATATTAAGCTACCTCTCCACCATAATCTGATGCCTGCTTCTTTCTGCATTTCAAATTTCATCTTTTTCTTTAAGGCCAGGCTCAGCCCCATGTTTTGTGTGAAAGTTTTCTTGATTACCTCAACCCCATAGCAATCTCTTCCTCTGATGAAATCTTATTGCAATTGTGAACTATGCCATTTGAACAACGGGTTTGGAATCAAAGAACCTGAGTTCAAATCCTCCAGTGGCCAATTGGGGATGTCACTGCCAAGATGTGAAATCAGGGAGCCCTCAGATAATTATCAGTGACCCAAATCACTTAGTTTCTTGAAGCATTATTTTCCCCATCTATAAAATGGGAACACTAACAATACCTACATCTCAGGATTGTTATGAAGATTGAGGCAATGTACGACAAATGTTTGGCTAACCTTGAAAGACTATATGGATGCAAATTTTTATCATTTGTAGTATCATTCTTTGTTCCTTTGACAAGGCTGTTAGGTGACCCAATGCATAGAGTGCTAGACTCATTTTTGTGGGTTCAAATCTGGCTTCAGACACGTAGTAGCTTTTTGACATTGGACCAGTCACTTCACCCTGTCTGCCTCAGTTTCCTCATCCGTAAAATGAGCTGGAGAAGGAAATGGCAAGCCACTCCAGTATCTTTGCCAAAAAACTACAGATGGGGTCCCTAAGAGTTGACCACAGCTGAAATGACTCAACAACAACAAAAATGGTCCTTCACTTGCTTAATCTATAACATGAGGGGATAGGGCTGCTGTCTAAGGTACTTAACCCTTCTTGGGTTCATCTTCCTTATCTGAAAAGATAAAGAGCCTTGACTAGGTGACCTCTGAGGCCTATTCCACCTCTCCAAACCAGGTCTTCTATCTCTCAAATCACTTAAGTTCCCAAGTAGGGAACTCATAGTCCATTGAGTTCAAGTGTCATTATACAGATGAGGAAACTGAAGCTTACAGACATTTTGTGACTTGCCCAGGGTCATAGCTAAAAAGGAATTATAAGAGGTAGGATTCTAACCCATGACTTCCTGATGCCAAGTCCAGCATTCTATCCTGTACCCCACAAATGTCAAACTCCTATCTCAGTGGGTGCAAAAACTCCTAAGTATGGCTGAATCAGATTAAAATGTAATTGGGAAATGTTTGACAAAATAAATAAAAATACAATATGACACAGACAATGTTAATTTGTGGTTTTAAAAGTTAATATGCCAATGATCCTTTTGTGTCCATATGTTTCTTCTCAAATAATGTAAAATTTCCTTGAAGGCAAAGACTGTAGCTCTTTGTACTCACAATCAGGCAGATCTCATATTAAGAATTTGGTGGGGGGACAGCTAGGTGGCACAGTGAGTAGAGCGTCAGCCCTGGAGTCAGAAGCACCTGAGTTCAGATCCAGCTTCAGACACTTAATGCACACACAAACAAAAACCTAGCCATGTGACCTTGGGCAAGTTACTTAACCCCAATTGCCCTCCAAAAAAAAAAAAAGCAAAAAAAAAAAAAGAATTTAGTGGGGGTGGGGGGCAGAGTGACTGGGTGGTGCAGTGAATGGAGCACTGGCCCTGGAGTCAGGATGATCTGAGATCAAATATGGCCTCAGACACTTGACACAGTTACTAGCTATGTGACGTTGGGCAAGTCACTTAACCTCGATTGTCTTGCCTACCCCCTTCCAAAAAGAAAAAAAAAAAGATTTAGCAAACCCTTGCTAATGATGGCTTTACTACTCCTTCATCTACCTGTTAATTGTCTTTTACTTGCCAAGAGAATGTAAGGTCTTTGAGGTCAGGTTTTATGTCCTTTTTGCCTTTGTTCTGTGCACTCCTTTCATAGTGTCTGTCACATATTCATCACTTAATTGATTCTTATATGTTTATGTGGCCCCCTCACAATGACCCAGACATAACCTCAAACGACATATTTAATAGGTGCTGCCATATCAAACTCTCTTAATTTCCAAGATACACGGAATCAAATGTTTTGAAAATATAGAGATGAGGGGTGGCTAGGTGGCGCAGTGAGTAGAGCGTCGGCCCTGGAGTCAGAAGGACCTGAGTTCGGATCCGACCTCAGACACTTAATGCACACACAAACAAAAACCTAGCCGTGTGACCTCGAAGGACAGTTACTTACCACCCCAATTGCCCTCCAAAAAGCAAAAAAAAAAAAAAAAAGAAAATATAGAGATGTAGGAGAGGAAATGAAGAACGTGTGGGAGCAGAATGTGGCATGCATCCTCTCCATCTTCCTTTCTGCTGCTGGAATTGTCCTGAGGATGCTTTCTTTCAGTGAGGCTGAAGATGATACACATAAATCTCAATGCTTTTATTAAATGACAGAAAAAGCAGTTGATTTATCTACCTGTACAGTCATCTGTTGAACATTAAACAAGAAAGAATAATAGCAGGACAGTAACTTGTCAAGGGGGTATTTCTTTCTATCTCATCAAACAAAATGACAATGATATGATGATGGTGACGGTGATGGTGATGATGCTGATGATGTCATTATCCTTTCTACTAGAGTTGTCCCTTCATGAGCATACAGAGTATGAGCTTGTAGCCCAATACTTTCATTCTATTACAAAGAGGAGTCATTTTATTCACTTTCCCAATGGTCCATGGGACTTTAAACCTAAAAGAATAATAGTTAGAGCATGACTGGTCCCAAGAACTCCTGAATTCCATCAAAAATATGAGAATGACATAGTTTTAAATAACAGCAATCATAGCAATACTTCTTGGAACAAGGGCATTGTTGCCTGCAAGTGCCCAGTCATGAGATTTATATGTTAACATTTAAGAACTTTTAATTGCTATTGTCATGCCAAATATAATCTCCAAACTATGTGAAGTGAAAAGCTTTCACATATAAAGACGTAGCAAAAGAAAATCCCATGTGGGAGAAAGCTGTGGTGCATCTTCTAGACATCCTTCTGTCTGTGGCTGGAATTGTCTTAAGGATGCTTTTAGTGAGTATTCAGAGGATGAGGTTGCAGCCCAAAGTTTCATTTACAAAAAGGAGTTACTTTATCTATCTTAACAATGGTCTACCAGATACAAAATACACAAATCACTCCCCGGGACCATTTCTCTCCCAAGTCTATTGAACAAAATAAATAAAAACAATGATACCAACATCCTTGGACTATTTCTATCCAAACTCCATTGAATAAAATGAGAAGAACAAGATAAACAGAAATAAATGATTGAAACAGTAATTATTTGAGGATGGCAGATTTTTTTTCTCATAGACATCCTGTGAGTTGACTACTAGATGTATTATTATTATTATTTTTATAGACAATTAAACTGAGGCCCAAATAATTTAAATGATTAGATGGTCACATAGCTAGGATGTATTGGAGCCAGGCCTTAAAACCAGGTCTTCTATCTCTCAAATCACCTAGCAGAATATGGGAGGTCCAATAATTTTTGTTTGAGTTGTATAGCAGAGGGCGGGATGAGGAAAATTATGGTGCCCAGAACTTGACATTTTTCTCCTGGCTACCTTGAAGAACTCCCTTCTTGAGCATAGGTACTCCATGGGCTTCTAGTTTATCTAAATGAAGTCCATTTTTGGTCTTTTCCTGGTTCTCTCATTCAGCACCCTTCCAAACCCTTCAGTTGGGAGGCAACTGGGGCATGGCTTACTTACTATTCCTCACATACAGTAGTTAGCCAGTTAATAAACATTTATTAAGTACCCAGCATGTACCAGGCACCGTGGTAAGTGACAGGAGTACAAAGGAAGGCAAAAGATAGTCCCTGCCCTCAAGAGGCTCACAGTCAAATGCAGGAGACAACATCCTAACTAGGTAGAACCAAGCTATAGGCTGAATAAATAGGAAATAATCTTTGCAAGGAAGACACCAGAATTAAGAGGGATTGGGAAGGGCTTTCTGGAGAAGATGAGATTTTAGCTGGGACTTGAAGGAAGCCAGGGAAGCCAGGAGGCAGAGAGAACATCTCTGGCTGGGGGGGTCAACCAATGAAAGTGTAGCAACACTCAAAAAGTCCTAATGTTAGTTAGGTGTGTGTATCATTTTTTCATCTGACCCAGTATCTATTGCTATAGATAATTAAGGATAACCTACAAGGTTATCCTTGGGATATCCAAGGACTACAAATGGTGCCTTTCAAGGTCAATAAGTCAACAACAACAATAATAATAAACATTTAAACAGCACCTACTATGTGCCAAGTACTATGTTAAGTGCTTAACAAATATTGTGTTATTTGATCTTTACAACAACTCTGCTTATGATTAGTATGCCCATTTTACAGCTGAGGAAACTGAGGCAGACAGACTTACCTAAAGTCATACAGTTTTTCCAAGGTCTCCATAGTATCTAAGGCTGGATTTAAACTCAGGTCTTCCTTGCTGTAGGCCCAGCACTCTATCCATTGTAATACTTAGCTGCCAATAAAAATGAACTTACTATTATAAGCATTTATTAGATATGCCAGATACCATGCTAAGGATTGGGGATACAAAGAAAGGTAAAAAGGTGATCCCTCCTTTTAAATGACTTACAGTCTACTCGGTGAGAAAATATGGAAGCAGCTACATACAAACAACATATCTACTGGGCCAATTAACAGAAGAAAGGCACTGCAAATGGGAGTACCTGAAGGTTCCCTTTGGCAGGTAAGATTTGAGCTGGGATTTGAAGGGAGCTGGAGAATCTAGGAGGTGAAGATGAGAAAGGTGAGGGTTTCAGACATGGGGGACAACAGGGAATTGAGGTGCCACGGGAATAAAGACTGAGGGAAACAGCTCCATTGTCAGTGACTCAAAAGGCCTGGGAGATTGATGATCTTTTAGGAAAATGCAGAGAGGAAATTGTTAATCCTTTTCTCAGTCATGATCAAGCCTCTATGACCTCATTTGTTTTTTGTTTGTTTGTTTGTTTGTTGTTTTTGGCAAAGCTACTGGAGTATTTTGCCATTTCCTTCTCCAGCTCATTTTACAGATGAGGAAACTGATGTGGAGAAGTGACTTGCCCAGGGTCACACAGCTATGAAATGTCTGAGGCCAGATTTGAACTCACAAAGTTGAGTCTTCCTGACTTCAGACCCAAGACTTTGAAATTCGAAGACCTGTTAAATCCAAATACCTTTTTCTTTTTTTTTTTTTCATCTTAGACTCTACCTGAATTATGCCCTCAGAAGCCATAATGCATTCACAGAGCTGGGAGGGACTTCAAAGCACACCTGATTCAGTCCTGACATTACACAGATAAGGAAACTGAGGCACAGGAATGTTCAGTGACCTAGAATCTCAGGATGATAGCTTTAGAACTGGAATGAATCTCAAAGATAACCTCATCCCACCTATTTTACAGATGAGGAAACTGAGGTCCAGGTAGATTGTGACCACACCATCTCTGCCAAGAAAACCTCAAATGGGGAAACAAAGAGTCAAACACTACTGAACAACAACAATAGCACCATGGCGTCCTTGGATATTTACATCTAGAGGCATTCAGAATATCAGTTTGACCCTAGTGTTGGCCCTTGATGGGCAATTTTGTGGCACTGTGCATAACACACTGACTATAAAGAGAGAGGACTTGATTTCAGATTTATTGCTTTTCCTTTGTGGGCCTCAGTTTCCTCATCTCTAAAAAGAGGAGGTTGGACTTTTAGCCCTAACCATAGATTCCAGAGACCCCTGAAAACGTGTCACCAAGTACCCCCCTTTAGAAACCTGAGCCAAAGGGAGGCTGTCTTTTCACCACCACAAGGAGGTTTGATCTTTTCTGTCCTGCGAAGAGAGGCGTCATGCCTCTGAGGAGAAAACAGACAATGGTGTGTTTTCTCTAGCAAATATGTGCGAAGTGAAGCCCGGGATGTTCCCGGCTTGGGGCCAGATGTTTCACCCAGAAAAAGGACAAGGTGCTCAGAGGGCAGATGATTAAGCGACACAGTCTGCCTCCTTCCAATATGGTCAGAATTAAACTTCTCATAAAATGCATGGAGCGTATCATTCCAGAATCCAAGGCGTCATCTCCCTTCCCTACGCCCCACCCTGGAGCCTCCTCACCCTCTGACATGTCCTAAGGTGAGCCATTTAAATGCATAATATCCAGACTCTTAGGAAAATATGATTGTTCTTTGTTTCTTTCAGATTTGACTTCCCTGAAGATAGAAAATCAAATCCTTTAAAGACCCTGTCTAGTATTTTTCTTTTGAATCTGATTCCAAGAAATGGAAGAAAGAACCGTCTGACTCGTTGTTTAGTTGTTTTCAGTCATGTCCAACTCTTCATGAACCTTTTTTGGGGTTTTCTTGGCAAAGAACTATGGTGGTTTGCTGTTTCTTCCTCTAGCTCATTTTACAGATGAAGAAACTGAGGCAAAAAGTGTTAAGTGGATTGTCCAGGATCATACAGCTAAGACGTGTCTGAGGCTGGATTTGAACTTAAGAAAATGAGTCTCTCTAACTCCAGGCCCAGCATTCTATCCAATGTATCACTTAGCTGCCCCATCTGCCCTGTCTGGCTTGAAATCATTCAAATACTCAATTTCCTAAGAGAAAACATCTGTCAGGAATTGATTGATTGACCTTCCCTCTTCCCTTTCCTTTACCTTCCCTTCCTTCCTAATTTCCCTCTCCTTTACTCCTCTCCTTTTCCCAGAATTCTCTGAAACTGTCAATTTCATCATTTCTGATGGCACAATAGTATTCCATTACATTCATTTACCACAAATTGTTTAGTCATTCCCCAATAGATGGCTGCCCCCTTCATTCCTAATTTTTGCCTATGACTACTACAAAACAAGTGAATACAAACACTTGTGTACATAGAAGTTCTTCTTCTCTTTCTCTGATCCCTTTAGGGTATAGGCCTATACTACAGATAATATTGTTCCCATTTTGCAGTTGAGGAAACTGAGGCTTAGCAAGGTTTATGACTTGTTCACAGTCCTATGGCTTAGTCCTTGGCAAAGGCAGAAGAAGTCAAGCTCACTTCTCTTGGCTACCGCTAGCATTTGGAAATGATATCAAAGGGAACTTCTCATTCCCTAAATGAAGTAAGTTTAAAAATATCCATTCCCACTAGGATTCCATCTACATAACAATGTAGCATAGGTATTACAAGTCCCTTTAAGCTACAAGAACTATGTTAGTCCCAAGGGTCAAAGGCAGCAGGAGATAAAACACAGACCTGAACAGAATACAGAATTGGGAGTTGGAAGATAGCTTAGTGAGACCCTGCCCAATTCATTCACAAAAGGAATCTCTACTAGGATGGACTGACCAACTACTCATGAAGATCTCCAAGGTGGGGCAAAGCCACCAATCCTTGAGAACCCCATTCCACCCTGGGGGAGTTCTCATTGTTAAGAAGTTTTTCCTGATGCCCAGTCACTACCGGCCTCTTTGTGACTTCCACATGTTGCTCTGGGATCAGACAGAATAAGGCAAAGTCCTGTTCTCCACGGTAGCCTTCAAATACTTGAATCCTTGCCTCCTCAAGCCCCTACTCCCACCTCAGTATTAGAATTCTAACATTTGCCAAGGGAATATCCTTCCTGATGTCTTATCAGGCGAGGAAGCCACAGGCAATCCAGAGTGAGCCATCAGGTTGGCTGAGAATCCAGAGTCAGGAAAATCTAGGAGCTGGCAAGGACTCTCAGGGCAGGAGTGACTGCAGCCGAGGTGCCAGGGTGGGAGGCAGCAGCTCTTTCTCCCCGTCGCCAAGCCCTGAGTGAATCAGTCTGTCTGCCTGGCAACAGGCAGGAAACAGCTGGAAAGGGAGTGCCATTCTGGCATCTTTCTCCTGCTGAACCTCATCAGTGGGTGAGCCTTCTTTACTCCCTCTCCCCATCTTTCTTCCTCCCTTTTGGAGTGAAAAAAAAAAAGCTAGGTTTCTTCTCAGGCTGGGCCTTCCTTGCTTAACACTTCAGGAGGATAAGAAGGCATTTTATCCTAGAGAGTCCTGCAGGTGGCATAGCAGACCCTGTGTTTCCAGGGCCACAGTCTCCCCTGCCTGCCACCCTTTCCCTGCAATTCTGCAGAGAGCACAGGCAGCTCAGGCCTGGGGTTCTGAGGAGGCCTTGGCTGAGATGAAAGTGACTGCTGGAAATTAGCAAGCAGGGTGTCCTCAGGCTCCCAGCATATCCATTTGTGTAGTCTTTGAATTTAAGTATTCCAGGAATTTAGAAGGACGAGTGAATAGATGACTAGATAGATAGATACATAGATAGATGGATGGGTGGATGGATGGATAGATATAGATATAGATATAGATATGGATATAGATATGGATATAGATAGAAATAGATGGATAGAGAGATAGATGATAGATGGGTAGACAGGGTTGTGGATGAATAGATAAAGACATATATATGTATGTATTTGAGAGAGGAGAGATAGAGAGAGAGAGGATCATTCAGTACTTACTATATTATAGTACTTACTGTGTTCTAGGCACTGTCCTAAGCATTGAAAATATAAATAAAAGTAAGCCAGAGGGTCCTCATTTCTCAATGATCTTGTACTGTAATGGGAAAAACCAAAGAACAGAGGGCATGAATACTTGGGTGGGAGGGAAGCAAGGATTTTGAGGAATATATGTCTTTTACAATTCATAAAAGAGTATATTAAATATACAATGCGCAAATGTACATACATGTAGGTGTGTGGTGTACGCACATGTATACATCTGTATGTATCCATGTGTTTTGAAAGATCTTATTATAGTCCTGGTGGCTTACATTCATGGCCAGAGATTTCCCTGCCTCTCTGCTTTTCTCTTTGTTTCTTCAGTGATCAGAGAATTTAGAGTGGGAAAGGATAATGAGCTCATAGCTTTGGAACTGGAAGGGACTTCAGAGTTCATTTGGTTTAACCTTTTCATTTTGTAGACAAGAAAATTGAAGACTAGAAAATAGAGGGGGGTGACTTGCCCAATGTCTCTTGGGTTAACCCACATCAGAAGCAGGATTAGTACTCAGTCCTTAGACCTCAAAACTGGTGCTGTTTTCACTATATGCAACACTGTTTCTCAGTTTGTAGATGTCTAGTTCAATGGTGTCAAGCTCTAATAAAACTGGACCTCTGTTGGCCACATATTGACTTGGAAAACCACAAACTAACATTATCTGTATTGTATTGTGTTTTTTATTTTGTTAAACATTTCACAATTACATTTTAATCTGATTTATCAAGAGTGTGAAACTTTTGAATTTTAGTCTAAGCCCCTTCTTATAAAGAAGAGGAAACTGACCCAGATAGATAAGTGACCTCAACTAATGATTTGAAGTATTTGAAGTCAAGTCCTCTTTGTTCAGATCTGGAGCTTTTTAAAAATTCTGCTTTGGCTAACAGGCAAAGAAGTTTATATTCTATGTGGTAAGAATGGGCAGCCACAGAAGTTTTTTAAGACCATGGATGACAAGAGGATTATTTTGACAGCAGTTTATAGGCTGGGGTGGAGAGGGTAGAGTGTGTAGGAGCAAAGATCTATTAGAAGACTATTGTAAAAGTCTGAGTGGGTGAAAATTAAGACTTGACTTAGAGCAGTGGAAATATGAGTAGAGTGGACTGTGTTTGAATTTTAGGTCTGCTCCCTGCCATTTACGTGACCTTGGGTAAGTAATTTCATCTCTATGGTTGTTGGTATATTCATCTGACAATGGAAGGGAGAAGATCAGGTGTTTCCTAAAATCCTTTCCAGCTTGGGATATTATCTTAAAATCGGGGTTGTGTGGGAGTTCAGAGGCAGATAACTTGGGGTGTAAGCTTGGGGTTGTCAGGGAATGTATCAGAGAGAAGGCAGAGAATTTGGATGCTTCTTGAAAGACTATGCTGCCAAACCAAGGTTATTTTGCTCTACCCCTGAAACTTAGCAAAAAGAAAAAAAAATTAAGGATAATGTTTAGCTTTGAGAAGAGAAGACTTGGAGGTTGGGGGAAGTGATAACTGTCCTTAAGCACTTGAAGGGTAGACATATTGGAAGAGTGCCCTGAACATGCTTTGATCCAAAGGACAGAACTAGCATCCATGAATGGAAGCTCTGGAATGGCAAATTTAATCATTCAATCAACACTTTAATTAAACACCTATTATACAGCAAGCACTATGCTAGGGCCTAGGGTTGAAAGGAAAAACAAACCAAAAAACGTCCCTGGATTAGAGGAATCTGCAGTTTGCTTAGAAGAGACAATTTGTACATATATAACAGGGTTTGAAGGATACCCCCCACCCAGTGTAATAGGGTTACACAGGTCAACCAACCTCACTTGGAGGGTACCCCTTGATCTAACGACTTGTTTCCATGTTTCATCTTATCATCTTGAGTTCTAGGGACTATATTTGTATATTTACTCATTAATTAACAAGTGTCAATATATCTCTATCAAATAATCTCAGCCTCCATGGGTGCTTTGGATATCATTTTTTTTGCTTTTTTTTTTTTTTTTTGGAGGGCAATTGGGGTTAAGTAACTTGCCCAAGGTCACACGGCTAGGTTTTTGTTTGTGTGTGCATTAAGTGTCTGAGGCTGGAACCGAACTCAGGTCCTTCTGACTCCAGGGCCAGCGCTCTACTCACTGCGCCACCTAGCCGCCCCAAGATAAAATTTATTTAATAAGTGAGAACAGACTCTCCCAATCATAGTTACTCATATCTTTTTATACTAAATATCACAATTGCCTAACTTATTAAATAAACAATGTGTTAATAAAATGAATAACAAAACAAGTCTGGAGATAATTATTCCCAATATTTTTGCTTTGAGTATGACCATAACGTCAGTCTTTCACTATAAAAGGGCCGGTGACTTCAGAGAATATGGCCCTGTAAGATTTAGATCCTAACAAGGAGCCTCTTTACAAGAAATCTCTTCATCCTCTCTGTGAAATAAAAACTAAGATAGCCCCATAAGAAGCCCTACTTCACCCCCTTTCTCTTTGTCTTCTCTATACCTGTGATAGAAAAATACTTTCTTCAGCAGCTCTCAGAACATCACTGAGCAGACACTCCAAACTGAAGCTTACAATTGACATGTCCACATCCATCCACTTGACTCTTAAAGCTACAAGAACAATAACAATGGCATCTGTAGGTTGAAACAGGTGTTAGTAATATACACGATATATACTCTCTCTTTGATATATCTATATATAAACAGATGTTAGTCATATGAAATATATACTATATGTGGTATATGTGCTATATATACACATACACATATAGAGAGAAAGAAGGAGGAGGAGGAGGAAGAGGAAGAGGAGAAGGAAGAGGAGGAAAATGAGGAGGAGGAGGAACACTAATGATGTGAAGGTGTTGAGAAAGGCTACATATAGAAAGTGACATTTTGAGCTGAGCCTTTAAGGAAGCTAGGAATTCCTGAGAGGAAGTTATAATAAGAGTGCATTCCAGGTATGAAGGACAACCAAAATAAATGAATGGGGCTGGAGATCAAGAGCCAATGTAAGGAACAAATAAGGCCAGTTTGATTTGGTTTGGAAAGAAAAGTACACATGATGAGTCCGGACAGGTAGGTTGGGGCAGGTTGTGAATGGTTTTAAGTAACATTCCTAACACTAAATGGCATTCAGAAGTGGAGGTTGTGGGTTCCTCCTCTCTGGATATGTTCCGGCCAAAGCCAGATGACCCCATCCTGAATACCATGCAACGGGGACTTCTGTTCAAAAATGGACTGAACAGAATTAATCAATCCACAAGCAGCTACTAACTGCTTGTGGATATATTATGATGGTCTTGTGTACCTGGTATTGGGTGGATGCTGGGGATACAAGCATGAATAATGAAATAGGCCTTGCCCCCCAGGAGTCTGCAAACTCTCAGAATGGTCCTTTGCAGTCACCAGATTCTGTGAGTCTGATGTCCTTCCTTGTACCACCCTCCAGAGACACCAGAATGAGATTTATTGGAAACCAGACTCTCTTTTCCCCTGTATTTTGTGAAGAAGCCAGACATGCAAACCCGTTTGAGTTTTTCCAGCTGAGTCTCCATTTCTCATACCTCCCTCTTTAGGGTGAGAGATTTGGATCCTGGATATGATGTTTCCTGTGGAGGAAAATGCGAGATCTTTGCTTTGAAGTGGTGGTGGTCAGGCAGGCAGGATGGTTGTTTAGGAAGAGTGCTTGGCTGGTCCTATTTCTATGGCAACTGGGCTAAAAGGGCTAAAAGTTTGCCTTTGTTTAGGCATGTGGTAGCCTCTAATTATAGGCAGCTTAGGTACCTTTTTCTATGCCCTTGGGATGTCTCTATTTGTGTGTGTGTGTGTGTGTGTGTGTGTGTGTGTGTGTGTATGTGTTATATTCCATCCCTCTTCCCCTTCCTTGTACATGTTCACATTTCTTTATCTTTGCTGTGTCTGGGGGTTGTTTGCTTTGCCGGTTGTTAAGGTGACCAACAGCCTGATTTCAGACCTTTTGGAGCTGTCAGTCAAGGCTAGATTGAGGTTGGGGAGGAAGGGGAAAATACTGTCAAGGCCCGAGAAAAGCCTCTCCCCTGAGCAAGGGAAGCAAGCAAGCAAGAAGGAGGAACTTTGGGCTTCCCAGCTGCTGGTGGGAGGCAATACAAAATGACTGGAGAATAACAGGTGGGAATTCAGAGCCTACAAGGGGCCAGCCTTGCGTGCACACAGCTTTGCTATGTGCAGTTTCTGTTTGAGATTAGCATGTCAGTGGGATGTCCCGGACAAAGAATCTGCTTTGCTCCACGCTGTCTGTTTCCCCAAATGTTTGATGTACAAACTTTCTGGCTGAACAAATGCTTACTACAAAGGAAAACCTCATCCACCCAACAGTCCGTGCTGTCCACTGGGGCAACCAGTTTTCCCTGGCACATTGATCTCCATCCAGGGTCAAAGCCCGTGGGGGGATTGAAGACATGGGAAAGAAAATCTATTATATTATTCAAGATGGGGCCGCTATACCACGATGGAGGGTTCTCAGATAGAAGGGTTTTTCCACACATTGACTTCTGGTGTATGGCACTTTCTCAAGTCAGTAGTGGGGGGACCAAAATAGTGTTTATGTCTCTTCACTGCAAAGCTGTTATTCTAAAACTTCTACTATCTGGCAACCTCAGTTAATGAGGTTTACCCCTATACTTTAATTTCTTATACGTGTGTATGTATGTACACATGTAGATATGTGTATGTATACACATATATACAACATACCCATATATTGTATAGGTATACATGTATGTGCATACATAGATATGTGTGTATATGTGTAATTGTATCTATATCATCTATATATATAACACATCTTTCTATCTCTATCATCTGTTTGGAGGCAATCACTGTTAAGTGATTTGCCCAGGGTCACACAGATAGTGTCTATTGAAAATTCTTTTTTTTTTTTTTTTTGGATGGGGGAAGGCAAGGCAATTGGGGTTAAGTGACTTGCCCAAGGTCACACAGCTAGTAAGTGTGCCAAGTATCTGAGGTCAGATTTGAACTCAGGTTATCCTAACTTCAGGGCTGGTGCTCTATTCACTGTGTCACCTAGCTGCCCCTGTTAAAAATTCTTAAGGCAAGACTGGAACCTCTGTCCACTTGGCTCTAAGCTTAGTGCTCCGCCTACCATATGACATGGCTTCTCTATTTCCAGCTTACCTTTTCTCCACAGTCAGCTCGCTATAGGGTGAGCTCAATGCCCCAGCTTGGGAACCAGGAAATAGCCTCAAGCCCACCCTACCATGGGGAGTCATCTCTTTTCTTGGGTTAATAGAATTTTAAGAAATTACTTGCTAGGGGTGGCTAGGTGGCAGAGTGAATAATAGAGCACCAATCCTGGAGTCAGAAAGACCTGAGTTCAAATCTGGTCTCAGATACTTAACTAGCCCTTGGGTGAATCACTTAACCCCAATTGCCCTGCCTTCCCCCCTCCAAAAAGCAAAGAAGGAGGAGGAGGAGGAGGAGGAGGAGGAGGGAGGAGGGGGAGGAGGAGGAGGAGGAGGAGGAGGAGGAGGAGAGGAGGAGGAGAAGAAGAAGAAGAAGAAGAAGAAGAAGAAGAAGAAGAAGAAGAAGAAGAAGAAGAAGGAGAAGAAGAAGAAAAAGAAGAAGAAGAAGAAGAAGATACTTGCTAGTCTGAATTAAAACTTGGTTCTTCTGACTTTTAGCTTCCCATTCTCCTCCAAGGGCCCTCTCCCATGTTTCCTATGAGTAGAAGGTTGAGTGCTGACTGACATTCTGCCTAATAAACTATGAACTAAAAGGAGTAAAGCCCTCAAGACAGCTTGTGGACATGACCTTTGAACTGGTCAGTCATAAATAGTGAAAAAGGAATCCAGAGAGTCTGAGCATTCCATTTCTTTCTAACAGAGGTTCTGAATCTTTGTCCTGTCCTGGACCCCTGTGAAGGTCTGGGGAGGCCTACAGATGGACAGACCCCTTCTCAGAATCATGCTTTTAAGTGAATACATGAAATACCCAGGATTCCAAAGAAAGTCAATTGTTTTGAAACACAATGATCGAGTTATTGTTTAAAAAATTGAAGTTAACAGATCCCAGGTTAACAATCCCTGTTCTAACCTAACCAAGGCACAGGCCTTGATTTGATTTAATGAGTGTCTTTTGACCATTTGCATTTGTTCTGGGCTCTGTGAGATTCATCTTGGGGGAGGGGTTATTATTAAGAGAGCCACTAACTGTTGAAAATGAGGCTGACTTCTTTGGGGTTGCAAGGGTATGAACTGAGATGGGTTAGGAGACAGCACTAAGTTTTGGATTTTTCTTTATTTTTATTTTAAAAAAATATTTCAAGTAACAAGTTTTAAAAATTAATCTGTCCCTCCTATTGACCACAGCATCTAGGTGGCACATGGCACAGCAGATATAGTGCCAGGCCTGGAGTCAGGAAAACCTGAGTTCCAATCTGGTCCCAGATTCTTACTAGCTGTGTGACCCTGGGCAAGTCACTTGACACTGTTTGCTTCAGTTTCCTCATTTGTAAAATGTGCTCAAGAAGGAAATAGCAAACCATTCTAGTATTTTTGCCAAAAAAAAATTCCAAATGGAGTCATGGAGAGTTGGACATGACTGAAATGAGAGAACAACCTATCATCTGCCCACACAATGGAGCAAATATAAAATGAATCAAATCCCTCAAAACACATCTACATAGTTCAATAAAAAAATGCCCATACTGGCCATGTCTGAAAATGTATTTTGTGGATTTTTAATTCATCCTCCTGTCAGGTGGCAAATGGTGGATTTCATTTTTAGTCATTTGAATTCATGGCTTATTATTGTGTTAATCAGAGTTCTAAAGTCATTCAAAGTTGTTTTCTATATATATGTATAATATATAATATTGTTATCATTAGGTAAAGCATTCTGCTCACTTGGTTCTGCAGAATTCAGAATTTTCATAGACTCCCAGAATCTCAAAGTCGGAAGTGCCATCAGAGGTCATTTAATCCAAGGTGTATCTGAAAGGGAATTAACTTTATGGAACTCTAACCCTCTGAGAAGGATGAGAGCAGTTGAGAGTATGTAATGTTGGAAAGGGTAAAGCCAACCATTGTAGGGGTGGGAGGCAGTTGAATTGACCAGTCAAATATCTCCACTCCAAGTAATTCCCAAGATACTTTGAAACTTGACTTGAAACCTTTCTCAGGTGAGAATACTTCAATTGACTAAATCAATCGAAAGCATTAAACTAAGAGCAAAAAGCTTTTGATTGGTTCAGTTTGAAAGGAATAAAACCATTGGATGTAATTAAATGATTTTCTAATGGGGTTGTTTTGGAATTGACTGAAGACACTGTGGATCTGGGTCTGGGATGGGGTAGGGGGTTGGGAGGATAAGCTAATTAATTCAGAATCTAGTATTTGAGTGTCTGGCCAGCCCAGTGGGGGCAGAGTAGCCCAGCTAAGCCCCGGAAAGGGAACTACTTGGGGAGAGGTGTAGAAAAGTTTCTGTCTCCTTCCCATACACCTTGAACAGAAAATGACCTTGTGAACTTGGAAGATTCATAGGATTTGAACTTGTCCAGCAGTGCTTTCAGAAAAGTAGAGGCTTGTAATAGCCTCTGCACTGGGAGCTGAGGACAAACTAAATACAATGAGGACAGGTATGCCCAGGACAGTCATACAAGGTAGTGCAGTGGATAGAGCACCAAGCCTGGAGTCAGGAAGACTTGAGTTCAAATCCAGCCTGAGACACTTACTAGTTGTGTGATTCTGGGCAAGTCATTCAATCTTGTTTGCCTCCGTTTCCTCATCTGTAAAGTGAGTATAACAATTGTTCCTACCTCCAAGGGTTTTGGGATATCAAATGAGATAATAATTGTAAAGCACTTAGTACAGTCCCTGGCACATAGCATTATGTAAATATTGCTGCTACTACTACTACTACTACTACTACTACTACTACTACTTTCATGAAGGAGCCACAAAAGGGAGGGTACAAAACCTCTATAAGTATGATTCTTCTTTCCTCTGGTCTTGGTATATACTTCTGACAAAGTTTTGCTCTTGATTTGGAGGTATATTTTTAGACCAACTATTCATACAATATCACCTTAGTAAATGCCCATTTATAAAAGCTAATTACATATGGCTAGATAATTGATATCATGGATAAGCAATAAAGGAGATACACTGGTGGGGGCTCATGAACTGTAGTATTTAAAATATATCCACTTACATTCCCAATCCTAGAGTCAGAAGATCTGGGTTTAAATTAAATTCCAACCTCTGAGAGTCCTTAATAGCACTGAAGGGAGAAATAGTTAGCCCTCCTCTTGGGGATCCAACTTTCCAGTCTGAGGAGGAGTTGAGACAATAAGCTCCAGAAGCTATGCTATACCATTGTCTCACTGGGGGAAGGAAGTGCCACTTGGGAAAAGATGCTAAATTGATCTGATATAACACATTCTAGCCCTTTACCCCAGTTCCACGCATTTACATGTAGGATGCTCAAATAACCCTTTGCCTATCTGGTCTCATCCATGCAAATGTCCCTGCAATAGCTCGAACGCAGTCCTTCCCTGTCTGCACATCCTGTGCAAGTCTTGTCCAGAATCTCCAACAAGTTTGCCTACAAGGGGTTCACTCCATGTGCTTGGAGGCCTTCTTTAAGTTCTCTTGGTGTTGAGGGGCAGCTAAGGTCTATATGCATCTGTTGGAGTTAGAGTCAGGAAGACCTTGAGTCCAAGCCCTTTTTCAGACACTTATTAACTGCATGGTCCTAGGCAAGCCACTTATCCTCTCTTGGCCTCAGTTTCCTCATTTGTAAGATGGTCAATGTGGACTTGATGTTTTTTAAATTTCTTTCTTGCCCTAAATCTGTGATCTTGTGGATATAGCAATGCTGCTGATGGATGGCCCACACCTTGTTATTCCTTGTTCTTATGTGATGATCAGTCCATCTTCTTTTTCATCTTTCCCTCCCTTCCCTTCCCTTCCCTTCCCTTCCCTTCCCTTCCCTTCCCTTCCCTTCCCTTCCCTTCCTTTCCCTTCCCTTCCCTTCCCTTCCCTTCCCTTCCCTTCCCTTCCCTTCCCTTCCCTTCCCTTCCTTTCCCTTCCCTTCCTCTCCTCACTAGTTCTCCTTCCTAATTGCTTGATTGAGATAGGTTGGAGCCTGCTCACATCCACCATATTCAATTCTATGACTCATGGTAGGTGAGGTCCTAAGAAGACATTGTTATGGATTAAGAGTCATCATAGAAATTTACACTCTTCTGAAGTAATCAAGACATATCATTTTATCACCATTTTCAGATGATAAAAAAGAACTGGGCAAGTGAAAGGACTAAAGTCACAGGACCATAGATTTAAAAC
Source organism: Gymnobelideus leadbeateri (assembly GCA_011680675.1). Taxonomy (NCBI): domain Eukaryota; kingdom Metazoa; phylum Chordata; class Mammalia; order Diprotodontia; family Petauridae; genus Gymnobelideus; species Gymnobelideus leadbeateri. Next base: position 52,814 of record WOXC01004543.1, read on the forward strand.
TAGAAGGGATCTCAGGGGCCCTCTAATCCAAACACTTTATTTAACAGATAAGGAAACTAAGGCACAAAGAAGTTAAGTGACTTGCTTACCAAGATCACACCCCTAGATTCAGAGGAGAGATTTGAAACTATGTACTCGGAAGAAAAGGAGGAAGGAGAAGGGAGAGAAGGAAGGAAGGAGGGGAGGGGAGGGAAGGGGGGAGAGAGAGAGAGAGAGAGAGAGAGAGAGAGAGAGAGA